>JAGDQP010032820.1:0-21054 GCA_022664845.1 Lepisma saccharinum | reverse complement strand
CTTGTCTTTCGTGTATAACGTTAGTGTTCTATGGGATGCTCGATTCCTTAAGAAAGAAATAATTACCTAGCAACCATAGGTTTCAAAGCTGATTTACATTTCTCCATGTTCGGTAATGATCTTTCTACTCGACAATTTTAATTACATCGGTCAGTAAATTTCTACTAGTTGTTCGCCCAAAGTAAAAATAGTGTTAGGTTCCCTGTTTTGGTGTTTGTAATGGGACTATCTTAAGTTTTTTCATTATTTTCTACATACTACAAGACATTACAAATATCTTTCCAGAACTCAGCACATATGATAATATTTTCTCTTAAAAAATAACTCAGTTCTAGACCACTGATCGCTGTTTACTTCTACACCCCAGTACCGTACACACGTTGAAAATACATGGATTAAACGTTACTACCAAAACGTTATATTAACGTTGTAAATGAACCGATATGTCCGCCTGTTCAACGGTTTATTCGATGTTGAATAATAATTGAGAAGAAACGATAAAGAAACGGTTTAGTTGGCCAAAACAGAGCATCAATGCTGTCTATTGGTATACACACATTTAGTTTCAATTTATCCGTTGGTTTTATCACGATAGACGGTGTTGATTTTCCAACAGTAAATAATCCGAGCGGCTGCTGTGGGGTTCGAACACAGGAACGTGCATTCTCGTTGGTAGCTCGACGCGTTGACCATTTATCCAAGAACCCACCTGGAAAGACCACTACTATTTTACTGTATTGTTGAAATTAAATGCTCGTTGAAATACAGTTTAAAATTCAATCTGTTTTCAACATGTATTTCTTAGATATACAAGTGTGAAACGAAATCTAGGACATAGTATGAATGATAGTTGAAAGTACGTCACATTAACGTCGTATCAACGAAATTCTAACTTCGTTGAAACATGGTTCAAAATTCGATATGTTTTGAAAGTGCACATGAGAACACCAACAGTAGTTTGTCAGTCAATTAGTTTTTAATTACATTTTTCGACATAACATTAATAAGAAATGCATTAAACGAAATCTACAGTATTATACCATAGTTGAAAATATCATATTGAATACAAGTTGTATTAACGTCTTATCAACGCAATGACGTTTTTGTTGAAATATGATTTAAAAATAAACGTATTTTTGCAACCGATAACAGTCAATCAACAAAATGAACCTGAAACCAATGTTGAAAATACGTATGTTTATTACTGGGGCAGTTTCGTAGGAGTTCTTTCCTTTCCCTTTTGGTTTTGGAAGGGATTCTTCGGAGTTTAGCGGTTGAAAAAACAGTGTATCCACTCTGCAAAGGATAAAAAGAACTTCCTAACTTCACTTTTTCTAACATTTTTTCTCGCGAATACGTGTTTGTTTCTCGAAGTGGATATGTTAGAAAAAATAGGAAGTGAAGAAAAGGGAAAGTTGGTTTGCGTAACGAGAAAAAATCATTACCTGACTTTTTATAACCTTTCTTCGCGGAGACTTGAGCGTTTCTCGATGTCCGTATGTTAGAAAAACATAGGAAGTGAAGAAAAGAAAATATCATTTTTTTAACAAGACAGGAAGAAAATATTATTTATTAAATGAAATAGGAAGCAAAGGTATTATTAAAATAGAAAAAGGAAAAGTGTCTAGATTGGATTCGAACGCGGCACCGTATGATTACTGCTCCAAGATTCTACCATTACACTGACGTGTCAGTTCGGCGCGATCTTCTTCTCAATTTAGGGTGGCTTTGCGTTGTTGTTGTCTGCCGCAGTGACGCTGGCTACTGGGGTCGCTATACTGTCTTTTGCAGCCGTTATACACATGAGCGCATCGTTTACGTAATATGAGAACGGCAACAGTAAAGATACATGACCGCACGTAACCTTACACAACCTCCGCTAACCTAATCCATGGTCACTAGTTTAAGATAATCTACGGAAAATGCAAGAAAACAATAATTAATAATTAATATGAACATACAGAAATATATTTTGAAAGAGAAAAGGAAAAATCTTGTTTACGCGGGGATTCGAACGCGTGCTGTTTACTCAGCAAGCCAACGTCTTAACCACGATACGAACTTGCAAACGGTGGTTTGGTCGTTGTGTTTACACTGCACGTGTTACTTCCCAAGCCAGTAGTGACGAGGGCTAGGTGGCAGCCTCCATTATATTCCGAAACGGACAGTCTCGTAATATACATAGCACAATCCCTCTAAGAACTAGGACTAGTTTCGTAGATTTACGAAATCTCTCTTATAATCCTGGATTAATCCATGATATTTGTTGGTGCAACAGTAAGTTCTCAAGATTTTGGATTAATTCCTGCTTGATCTTGATCTACTGATCAAATGTCTTTTATAGAACCAGGGGCAGGAGCAATAGATGCCTAAAGGCCATAAATAAAATTAAAACTTCAAATGGAACCGGGGGTAACTCGCTGATAGTAGTGAGTGAGTTTAATGGCTGATTTAACAACTCATTTATTATGGTCTTGTAGCTAAGCGGATAGCGTGTTAGGCTCTCATTCTCAAAGTTCTCGGTTCGATTCCCCGCCTAGATTTCCAATTATTTTATTCAAAGACTGCGTTAAATGATGTACGCGATTGCTTCTGATAGAGATTTATCCCGTAACACACAAAACAGAGAGAGGGGGCAGGGGGAGAGACACAGACTGTGTATTCATAAGCGGTAAAATTTCATTTATTTCTATGTTTTCCGCCATTTTTCTTTCCTTCTTTTCTCCTCTCTTTTTTCGCTTTTCCCCCGTCTTCCATGCGTTCTCTCTCCCCCCTCTTTCTCTCTGTGTGTGTGTTTGAACAAGACAAGTTTTTTACATTGCATAATGACGGTTTCTGCGTGATGTCCGTATTATTATTATTTTCATTTTCGTTGTATTAATTTCTATCTCTTATAATTTAATGTGAATGGAATTTCTGCCTATCTATCTCGTGGTTCTCTAAATGATGCTGAACGGCTCATACTTTGTTCCTCCAAATGGAGGAATATCCTGGTATGCCATGTATTGGCGCATATTTGTACTGCCATGTTGGTTGTCTAACTAGTAGGCGTACAGTGAAACAATTCTCCTGGAGGAAAGAGTTATTATTTGTTACAACTCCAACCTCCAGTTATTATTGTACTTGACTGTACAACTATATCAATCTCGTCTATTGCAAACTTCTAGGCGTATTTCACGTCATCCTACAATAGGATGGAGATTACTTTCCTAATAACAGAAACATTTTTAATATTTATGTTCATTTATTTATTATTTGTGAAATGCTCAGTTGTCTATTTATCTATTTAATACTTAGATCTTTATTTGCTTGTTATGATTATTTTATGTATATGGTAGTTGTTTATTTAGAGATTTATCTATATTTTGTGTGTCCATTTCCTTACCTTCGGAAGCGGCGGATCGGGAACTACTAGTCCGGAAAAATAACTTTCATTATCAGGAGCGATGGATCGGGAGAAACCACGCCCATTTTTCGAAAAGCGATGGAACGTGAAGATACCGAGCAAAGATGCCTATCGGGGAAAGATGCCTATAGTAGTGCAATTCTATAACTGTGATCCTGGATGGAAAACTTTTATTGTGTAAAAAAGTGATCAGTATGCTATCAAGGACCTAACCTATTATATTTTAGTCTAAAAATAAGTTCCTCTAATTAGTAAACAGTTTAGGATCGGGCTATATTCCATGACAGTAGAAAATGCACTTGAAAAGAATACTTATTACCGTCAACTACTAGCTTAGACTGTAACACGAAGAAACTATGTGTGTGGCGCGAAACATGCGAAGTGGCGTCTTATTGCGAAGCTGGAGACAGATGCCCACTATCTAAATACTTTGCTTTAAATAAGACTGTTTTCATCGTTTTGTGGTTAGACACTCATTTGTTTGAACTAATCTTGTTGAATAGAATGTAGTTAGTTGCACAAAGACATTTGTAATTGGTAGTCTGCGTACGTTAATTGATTAAATTATATTATTAACGTCCTAAACGAGCTGGTAAGTTTCTAAGAACTGGAGCCGCAGTTTAACGTGGGCTCCGAACCACTTGTGTCCCCACCGGGAATCTAATCCGGGATCCTTTGATTATAAGTCTGCGTAAGCATTCAATAGAATTTAAATGTGATTTATAGCCTTTAGGTAACTATGTCTAAGACCGGAATAGGAGTAGAGTTAGGGTGTGGGGAAGAAGTCGGCCAGCGACTAGTATGAAGGCACCATTCTAGCATTAACCTTGTGGGAAAACCCAGGATAAGCCTCAGTCAAGATGTCCGCCGTGCGGATTGAACCCAGGCCGTGCCGAACACGAGCTCTACTAACTGAGCTACGGCTACTCGGTACACGTTTAATAGAATGTATGCGATAGGTTAAATAAAGAATTATCTTTTCCATTTAATACAAAACGTAAAGTCATTTTTGCATTAAATTGATGTAAGTTTCATTATCACATAAGGGAGAAAAATCTGCACTTTCAAGCAGGTGTCGTCAAGGTGAATACTGTAGCAAATATTTTCTGAAGTGGTAGAAACATATGCATACTTGTTCATGTATTTTAGTCGCAGTAGAGATAATGTAGACATGAAGTGTCACATTTTAATTTTACTAATATTGTCATATATTTTAATTATAATGTAGTTTGTCAATTCAAAGGCCCATATACCGATTCTGTATACATTTAGACTGACATACTTCCGTCAGTACGAGCGTGAACGTTCAATACATATTTGTGCAAAATGTTGCTGTTCTGTTTCTTTTGATTACTATACAATGGCTCCTAGATCAAAATGTGGGGCATCTTCCCTCATTCTACTATACCCCTTTTTGTTTAGGGTGGTGGTGCAAAAAGAAACTTCCTTTGTGTTCTCTTTCCTCGGGCTCTTGTAGTTTGTGCCATGTAGTTTATGCACCTTTATGTGTATGTGTTAGTTGTCCAATTTATTCTCTGTGTCTTCTGCTATTTACAAAAAGGGGTGCGCAGAAAAATAATTTTATTTCTTATGGCTGGCAATACTACACGGTTACGATAATCACTTGACATAACAGTTGACAATACAATTTCAATGAGACTATGTTCTATTTAATGTCATTTTTCTTTTGGTAACTTGCAACATTTTGTTGTCCTCTGCTTTCGATTAGCAAGGAAATGATTTTTGAACTCTAAATTTCATGCTTTATGAGGAAACATAAATGAAGTCTAAAACGTGATTCAAATAGGGGAAAAAGCAATCCATTCATCAGTGACAGAAATATCTTCAAATATGCTCTGCTTGAATTCTATGACCACGATTACTCAACGTGTAAATAGCGAAGAAACACATATCATAATATGAGAACAACTATAAACATTAAAACATCTTTCAGAACAAGAGATCGTTTAAAAAAAAGAGGAAGAAAGAAAGTAAACGTTATATATGTTGAAAACATACTTTGTATAGATCAATGTGTAATTTGCACATTTCAAATTTACGAGTTTTGTTATTATAACTTGTTAAACTGTAGCAAACAGAAAGGATCTTTACACATTACAAATTAAAAACAAACAAACAAACAAACAAAAAATAAAGGTGACAATGAACATAGTAAATTTCTATGTACGTTATTGAAAGACGTTCTCGTCCAACCGTGCGAGTGTTTCATTATAAAAATTTAACAACAGAGAGAGAGAGAGAGAGAAAAGAAAGAAAGAAGGGAGAGAGAGAGAAAAAAAAGAAAGAAAGAAGGGAGGGAGAGAGAGAGAGATGGGGAGGGGGTAGGAGATCGAAAAGAACGCTTGTTTTATAATGTACTGCGCTCGCATTAAACTTTTGTTACTTGGTTTCACTTGAACTGAAATCCATTACTTTGTCTCTGACAAAACGTGAGAGTTCTTCATTCATCGGTCTGTTCTTCAGGCTTTCAAACAATAAAGAACAAACAACAATGTCTTATTCACGTTGAAATTCAAAGGAAATATTAAATATATATGTGAGTGCGTAAGCTGCGATGCAACTTTCCTTTTGTCTGCATGGATGATTTGTAAAGTGCCATTGTTTCCATTTTAAAACCTCTAATAATGCTTCTACTGTAAAATTAACACTTTTAAGAACAAGGAGAGTATAGAACAGAATCGACAGTTGTTAGGTGATCATACAAAGCTTTCCAATTAGTAAAGAAAGTTATGCCAAACAAAAATTCAACATGGCTTTTACACTGACAGAAGACTAAGAAAATATTTTGAAGTAGGTAATTAACAATTAAAATTAAATGTAATTTGGAAAAGACGTTCATATATTGAACAATATCTTTGCAAAATGAATGTCATTATTAGAGCTCGCATACTGAGATGTAAGAAAACCTGAAAATAAGCCGTCGAGAATGTTCGAAAACAGACCAAAACATGTTCTTAAAATAGGCGTTAATCTACAAAATAGACGCTTAAAGCACGCTTTTAATCCCTGTTTAATGCAACCAAAACAACTAACGTTGAACCCATGTATTCAACATATTTATCGATTGAAACTGCGATATTTTGGTCTGAGTGAGTCGTATATTGATGAACATTATAATGTTTCAAACGTTTTTGAAGCAAAAATGACTTCTGTAATTTAATACAATTTTTTTTAGCGAGAAAAGCCTCGTCTGTCAACTATTTGCGTTATATTTAAATAGATTATTTAATTTTCACTTCTTAAGCCATCTGTAAATTTCGAAGATATCCTAACTCTGAATTCTGTATCAGCGGAACTGCAAAGAAGCTTGCTGAACATAACCACTCCAATCTCACCTGAAACTTTCTTAAAATCTGCTCCAAATATCAACCAACTCAAATGGATTCTGCACCTTTATGTTCAAAATTTGAAAAAAGTTTTGGGAATTCGCTGAAATTTGCCTCCATGGTTCTTGTTAAATAGTGCAGTTCAATATGAACTTCATTTCAACTCCTCTATAAACTGTTTCAGTTCGGTTGTCTGGAGCAGTGTCGGATCTAGGGAGGCAAAAGGAGACAAGCGCCTCGGGCGGCATGTTTAGAGGGCGGCAAATAGCTAAAAATGAAAAAAATAAAAGCTCCGAGGAAGTAAAATCGCATATTAAATTGAAATAGACCTAAACGAGTTCAAAATTTCAATACCGCTAAGACATTTTTTACGTTATTCCATATAACCTACCTACATCTCTAAAATTAAAAACCGCGAGTCAAGTCAGATAGGTAGGTTTACTGCCTTATTGGAGTTAGTAATAGCACACGCCGATCGTAACAGTAAAGACGGTTGTAAGACAACTTTTAAAATGGCGGCGTCCTATCGGGGATAATTAGAAGAAAAGAACCGAACCTAACCTTCCTAACCTTCACTAATCGTTTCTAACACACTTATTATAATAGAAATGATAATATATGAACGTTTGTGACAGGAAAAGTGAAGGAAAAAAATATAATTTTACATATTACAATTACAACCATATTTACTATTATGATCCGACGCTAGTAATAGCGACAGGCTCCAGAGAAGGTAACAAAAGTACACTCCGTGATGCGAGACAATGTTATGGTCGTCGAGTCGGCCGGTCGTGTTGTTTGGCTAAAAAACGATAGAAAGGGCGACAAAATTTAACTTTGCTCCCATAAGAAAATTTCTAGATCCTTCACTGGTCTGGATGAATGTATAACTAGCTCAAAATTATTATTACTTAAGGATTTCGTGACATTTTTGCCTATTATACGTGCAAGGACAGAAGCCGTTATTTCATCAGATACTGATGAACGGATTTTCTCAACGTCCTGCAGCATAGCCCTTAAAAGATATAAACAGAAAAAGGCTCGTCAGGTCACATATCATGTAATGGTTACTTTGAGGCTCGTATCTGAAAAATAGGTACTAACAGTCAAAATAGGCACTTCCAAGCACAATAAAACCCTCACATATTATTCCTAGAGTGCTAAAATTTATTTTCGGATCAAAAGCCTTCGTTTGTAGACACGGAACAATAGGAAAGAAAGGGAAATGTTCGAGCTGTAGTCGAAACAAGGAATAAGGATTTAAAATGGAGAAAAATTAAGCATATTACTTAAGAGAAAAATTCCTGTTTCGTAATCGTGAGATCGAACACCGAAATCGTCTATTTTGACAAGCTTTCGCGAGCTTACTCCTCATTTGCACCAAATTAATACTGGGATAGTATTGTACATTAAGGTAAGGGCCGATACGTACCCCACTGCTTCACTCACCATAGTGTCCGGCAAAATTATGTTAAACAGTTTCAGGGCTCAGTAAACTAAATAATTGCCATCCGACGAGAGTTAAGATACAATTCTCAATTTTTCTGTAACATATTCTTGTTTTACCACCATGCATTTATTAACTTTATTTTTCTGTTAATAGTGTATTAGGAGAGCAAATATTTTCAGAAGTGCCACCGTACCGCACTGCCATCTATCAACAACTTTCTCAATTACCTGGTGACGCGATAAAGACCCCTTCGAAAGCGCTGACTGGCAGTTACCTGGTTAGCGTAGGAGGTACAGTGTTGTATCGCTGGCCAGGACGCTAGGGTTCGATTCCGTCTGCGTCAATTTTTTTATCGCAAGTATATATTTTGTTACTATGAATGAGTAAATACTTCAATTTGTCACAAAAAGCTCAGACTTATTAGATGGTAGCTTTAAATGTAAACATACATAAAGACTATCTTCGCTCATTAGCTCCGCACAAATATTTTTGCATTAAAGCTCTGAAAAGAATAAAACGTGCAAGATCAAGAAATACGATTTTACTTAAATAAGCGCACAATCTGACGGAAAACTGCAAACGAATTCTGAATCAAGCCAGAATTAAATAGTACCATTACATTTACAAAGCACAATAAATACACAAAAGTCAATTTGCAACTAAGAAGCGATTTTATTACAAGACTAGAGTAAATGCTATGTAAAGACCATTAAAAAAAAGACGTGAGTGCATCGCAGGTCAAAAATAAGTTTTGTCTCCAACAATACAAGCATATTCAATTAGTGATAGTTTTTTTCTCAAATCTCGAAATTTGAGTGCTCTTAATGATTATAACGCTATGACAGGGGCTGTATAGGAACCAGTAGAAGAAGAATGCGTTTTCCTTCATACTTCGCTGGCTGTTACGGTATTTACCTAGAAAAGCCACCAATTGTATAAAGGTAAGCGGTATTTACAAACTGATAATTAAGAAATGTTGTACTTCTATTAACTTTGTATTAAATGCGTTTAATATAATAATGATTTTATAAAGGCATATTAACTTAAACAGGAGTTTTAAGTGACATCGTAATTACACGAGGCCATGTCCGGCTGGTAAGAAACATACTCTACGGCCTTAATTAAGATGCTCTAAAGGCCACAAAATCTTATAATAGAGCTCGAACTATGTCTGCCTGTTTGATCTCTATAAATTCACACCATTCGGCCAATCAACACGGTCTACCTATTGAGCACAGGAAGGCCGTGGAATAAGCATGTTCGCAAAATTTTGACTCTCGGGTGGTTTTGATTGATGTAGTACAATCGACCCATATTAAGCAAAACGCCTACTCCCTTATGCAGCCAACGTAACACAAGTGATGTTTGGGCTGCATACAAACAAGGGGCTGTTTCACACACAAATTCATACACACAGCTGTAGCCAACCAATTCAAAGATCTTTCACAGTCCAGTCAGAGAAGGGGACAAGCCATATAGTCAGGTTGAACCTGGACCCTCCAGAAACCATTCGAGAACAAACTGTTACTTCAGATTGCAGACATATGTAACATATTCGATAAAATAGTAATCACATCTTTATTGATTGTTTGGCTTATTCCCTTCTCTGACTGGATTCCTAAATTATTGTTTCATTTGCTCCCACGCAAAAAGTGGACAATTTATCAATTATTATATAACGTTCACTAACGTTCCAAATCAAGAGCCAAGGGAAAGAAGACATTAAACGCAGAGCTAACTTTCCGATCTACTAGTGCGAATACTACCGTTGTGCAGCTTTTAATGTTTCCTCTTTCGTAATTGAATTGTCATTAACATCCTAGATGAGTTTCTACGCATTTATGGCGCAGCTGTGACTCAGTGGTAGAACACTCACTTATTGTAATTGAGATTCTCGGTTCGATCCCAGCTCATGCCATGTGGCTTTGTGATGGACAAACACAGCGTGCGTGAATTTTCATGGGATTTCCTCGTTTCCTCCCACTTTCTTCATTCCACCGATTCTCTTATTATCATCCACACGACCTGAACCAAAATTGTCTAAGGACCTTAAATAAAAGGCATTTATGAAGTGGATTTACAATATTGTTTAAAAGGGCTACGAACCACTAAACGGATTTGCACCCAGGACGAAGTATACAGGAAGTTAGCGTGCTAACCATTGTACCAAAGGAATTCGTCTTCCGATGATTATCCGCATGTAAATGAAGGTAGATAAACAATATAAGAAGTCAGGGGTATATGAACTAACCCAAGCATTACGCTTGTATCGAATTGTAACAAGTGAAGAATGTCACGTATTGAGTTCGTGACCGTGATGGAGTCTTACAACAGTTTGCAGTATATATGTTTGAACGACACTTGGTTCGTTGTCATTTTTCACTAAAATTATGGAGTTTGAACGCATATCTTGTTCGAACGCATATCATTCACGACTCAAGGTGAACATAGCAAGAACGAACCAGAAGAATACGTGGCACTATTGGTTACAGCATATATTTGCAGTATAGACTTGCAACAATTGGGGGAATGAAAGCAATTGTTCATATTAAAATGGTCAGCAAATATAACATAATGTATCTGTGTTTTAAAGTACAGCGTGTTCTTATGTAGACACTTTTGTAATATTTTTGTTTTGATTTATCGATACCATGCAGTCACTATTTAGATATTTCAATAGGAAACTCCACATATTTTAGTGATATTTACTGGAAATAGAAACTATCATTAAAATCATTTTCAATACAACAAAAAATTAATTTCACTAATTTAGAAAAATAAAAATATTAAGTTACATTTTGACATACTAGAACATATTAATCAGTTGCCATGGCTACAAAATTAAGCTTCGCGAATTGAAATTTCATAGCGTTTGAACGAAACATATTAGATGTGACACAACTAGGTAATTACCTGTTGTCTATTGCGTATACATTATGATTTCTTGGATAATAAGTTAAAAGTGCTAGCTGTCAACTTAATATCGAGGTTACTTTTTCCAAATAACACTAAGTTGTCTCTTATTGGATTCTTAATATTGGCTGCATATCATATCATATGAAAGCTTATTACAAGAGCTTTAAAATGAGCCCTCTCCAAGCTCTCTAGCACCAACCATTGCAGAGTAATTAGAACTTTTGTAACGGAAAAGGGGACTTCTTGGAAATTTTTGAACTACATAGAACGAAAACCAGTGAGTCAAAAAATCTAAATATATATATGCATATCATCATCATCATCATCATCATCATCATCATCATCATCATCATCATCATATTCATATTCAGCCGTTTTCTATCCACTGCTGGATGAAGGCCTCCCCCTTTTCTTTCCACATATCTTGGTCTGCTGATATCCTCATCCATGTAGCTCCTGAAAGACGCTTGATTTCATCTACCCATCTTACATTTGGACGTCGTCTCGGTCGTTTATTTTCTCTAGGAATCCACTGTAGTACATTTGTCGTCCACCTTCCATCTGTTCGAATAGCTATGTGACCGGCCCATCTTCACTTCATCTTCTTCGCAGTCTTGATTACATCCTCTACCTTTGTTTGTGCGCGAATCCATTCATTTCTCTTCCTGTCCCTCCTGGTTATTCCTAGCATGCACCTCTCCATTGCTCCTTGTGTGACTCTCAATCTTTGAGTCGTTTGCGCATTCAATGTCCAAGTTTCGCCTTTCTTTACATATATATAATTTAATATCCTCAACAGTCACTAGCAATAAACCAAAAATCATAGAAATCTGAGAGGGTGAGGTAGAAAAGGTGTGTTGACATGGAATGACCCAAAACTTAATTTTATAATACATTGGCAACACTGACAACTCGACGACACAATACTGTAGCTCCTAATATGTACCATATTGAAAAGAAGCAACGTCAAGAAAGTAGACTTTTGTTTAAAGCATCATTTCTGACTTACCTTAAATGTTCATTATATTTAACCTTCTAAGGAATACCAAGTAAAAAACCATTGTATCTCGAAGAAGACATGACAGATGGATAACACTGGCTAACAAAATAAAAGGTAACAAAGACTTGTTTGAATTAAAAGATAACCCCATTTGTCACTATCACTCACCATTTTGTCATAACCGGTCACTACAGGGTGAGTCAAAAATCAAAGTACATCCTTGTAGTTCACAAACCACCAAGAAAATGAAGTATCGTAGTGTACAAATATGGAATGATGGGAAAGTACTATATTTTGGAGTAGATGATCATCATGGCCGCCATCTTGATATCCACCATTTTCAGTAATGATAATTCTGACACCGCACCAGTTAAGTCAAATGTAATACCGGGTATGATTTTTCTGGAAATACTCGTAATGTTTTTGATATGTCATAATTTATGTCCCACTTGCCACATAAAAAAAATATCGACCTCTATCCAATATGACGGATTTCAAGATGACAGAAACTGATAATCTACTCCAAGATGTAGTCCTTTCTTACTCTTCTACATTTTTGTATGCTTCATTTAGTAGACGGTTTGTAAACTACAAGGCTGTAGTGCGACATCATAGGACTTATATTCCTACTATACATGCATACCAGTTGTGACAAAAGCAGTTTTCTTTTACGAACCAATTGACCGGCTCCGACGCCATCTTGTTCCAATTTTCCGTGTTCTCACTGTAAATACAACGGCTAAACCACCGTTTGCCAAGTCTTAGCGTGGTACGATGGTTAGACGTTGGTTTATTAAATAAAATACCGGGTTCGAATCCCGACGGAGGGTAAGATTTTTGCTTCTTTTTCTTTCAAAATACATTTTTATATGTTCATATTATTAATAATAACTGCTTTCTTGCATTTTTTGTAGATTATCTTAAATTAGTGACCACGGGAACGTGGAAGCTAGGTAAGGTTAGGTGCGGTCATGTATCTTTACATTTTTCCACTCTCGGAGCCGGTCAATTAGTTCGTGAAAAAAAAATGCGTGACAAAATGGTACATGAAGTGAATTTTTAAATATCATTTTCGACTTTAGCAAATTGAAATACAGTCAGAATACCTGGAATTAAGAAAAAAAAGCTTTTTTATTGTTAAAATAATATATTAAACCTTGCTGAGCACGACAGCTATCATTGTGGGAAATTTTGTGATCGAAAAATAAAACTTGGAGTAGTACGCTTTTTCGTTTTAAGCCTCTTGCAAGATCAAATATGAGCGTTATAAACACAGATTTTATCTTCTGCATTTCTTTTTGACGGTACATCTTTACTTCTACTAATGAACTTTATACCTGCTTCATTTTACACTACTCCTATCTCTATTACGATTTTGTAGTGCGGCAAAACGATCCACATCCCTCGCGCTTTATAACAAACAGGAAGGTTTGATTTAGTTAAAGCTGTTCACTGAACGTATCAAACTAGTCTTTTCTGTAATCAGTTTACTGATACCACACGAAGGTTATTTGGGTGGCTTAAACGCCATCTTTGATTCTCGGAAATACTGGAATATAATGGATATACTAATTAATTAGTTCACCTGGTTCTAAACATTGTGGATATTATGATTAAACTGAAACCTTAATACTCTACTCTGTTATAAATAAAGGTTAATCGTAATTGATTCAGTGAGATTAATAAAACATTGGAAAAGTACCAAACTTTTTTGTGGTTAAACTAATTGTCAAAACCAATAATTACAAACACCAAAGAATATTCCGTAACTATAAGTTTCTGTTGTCTCGACCATTAGTTTAGCCGCAAACAGTTTTTTTTTAGTTTTCTAAACCTAACGTCAGGTAGAATATCATCCTGCTTAATCTCACTGATTCAATTGGTGGAACCCTTTCAGCGGTTATACGTATAAGCACATCTTTTATGGGTAGTGCCTGTTTTTCTCGTTTCACCTACATTTATGGGCCAGATAGAGAGTCTAATTCCCTCACATAATTATGTACAGGTTGCAAATTCTTGCAGTTGATATGGGAGTGGAAAGTAGCGGTCACGACTTTTGTCAGTGTTTATCACCTGCATTCGTCTAGTGAAAACCTCAAATGAAACTCTTGAAAACCTCTGTCAATGTGGGTGACAACAATCAGTTTCCTCTACCGCAGTTCTTTAGGTCATGGGTGCCTCTCACTTGTTTCTTGACGGACCATCATCAACGTAAAAGAAAAATTAAAGAATACTACGAATAAGAAAAATTGGAACTAGTTACGAAGGACCGATCCTTATTTTGATTTTTTTTTAATTTGATTTTTAGAGCCTTTAAGAAACTTTGGTTCAGGCCAGATGAAAGATGATGGATTAGTTGGTGCACTGAAGAAAGTGGGAGAAAACGGGAGAACCCCGAGAAAACCCACGGACACGGTATTTCTTCACCACAAAGTTCACATGGCATGAGCAGGGATCGAACCGACGACTCCCAAGTACCAGAAGGGAGCGTTCTACCATTGAGCCACTGCGGCCCCCAATATCATTATCAACGGTACAGTAATGTTGATTCATGATACACCAAAACTTAAAATTTAAAATAAAAACATGAGTGCGAGGTCGATTTAACGTTATGAGAATATAAGGTAAGTTTTATAGGAATTTATTTTACGTTTTTAACCAATGTTATTGCGTGAAACAGAGTTAGAATTTGCTGCAGATTACCACAGTTTGTATTTTAAAGATACGTTAATAAACACGACAAAGTCTCGGAATTTCCTATACATCCCGTTTTAATTTTCAAGCCAAGTGAAACTATTTAAGTTTTATAATTTTGGTATTTTGCCAGTTTATTTTCAGAGTTTTGCATAAGTGCAGCAATGTGAAAATATCTTAGAATTTGCTTTAGATTTCAGAACAGCTGATACCTGTTCGATATCGTCTAAAACGTTCCGTTACCAGGCTGACGAAGCGAAAGCTAAAGTGGCGCGCTCAAAGAAACGTTAATAACAACAGATGAGGAGGTCAGTCGGTGGTCTATACAACCAAACACGTTCTTTCCGTTTTTGACATCGCATGGGAACACGCGATCACTGACAGTGCCTGATACAGAAATAAGTACCTCAGGTACTGGAATAGCGATCGAGGTGGGAGTGGAAACATTGACCGTAACCAAGACCGGGGATTTGCGGATTGACAAGCAGTCATAGCTCGAATAGTGGCAAAAATAAATGTTGTGTAGAAGCAGCTCATTTCGGGTTGTCTGCTTTATGACTTTAAGGTGGACTCGTGCGCAGACGAATCAAATCGTCGAACACATTAAACCTTTGGGCATAATACTGTGAATGAACGCACCGTCATACATTGATTCTAGGAATTCAGGTATGGAGGTTTGTATCTCTGTAATGAACACCACAGAGGGAGCCCATAGGCCCTGCCGGCGTCCATAGAGAAGTACAGCAGCCAAACGTGTGGTGAGGTTGTTTAACGCTTCCAGATTTCTGATGAAACAGTTAGACTTCACGTGCACCTCATAGGGAAGGCGTACAAATTAAGCAAGTGGGAACCCCACACACTGTCGGAAGCCAACAAGGACCAACGTGTTACGGCCTGTTTGTCGTTGATGGTTTTTCGGCACCGCAACACACTCATATTCGGTCAAGTGCTCACCAGTGACGAACCATGAGTCCTCTATGAAAACTCCCAACCGTGCCAGACATTGGTTGTCACCGTAGGACCCTATGCCTCACACCACAATACCTCCTCTACACCCACTCTGTATCTGATGGACTAGTTGCAAGTGGTGCACTACAAAATGCTACCACCATGGATGCTTGCAGCAGTTGGAACGTGTGCAACAGGCATTGTAGCAGAAGGAACCAGCATTTTTGAATTGCAAGAGTGTACTTTTCCTTGCCGAAAATGCCAGGCCGAATGTGGCGCGAGCGCTAGGGATACCATACAGCGCCCTGGGTAAAATATACTGTGCCATCTACCGTACTTCTTGGGCCTTGCGCCAACAGATTATAACATCTTCCATTTCCTGGGCAACCACCTTTGTGAGAAATCCTTCTCCATAAGGAAGACTTGAGGCAAGCTATCATGGCCTTCTTAGCAGCCAAGACCCCAGTTTTTACCGCCAGAGCATTGCGCGCCTGCAGAAACATTAGCAAAAGGTGTTGGATGCCGATGGGGATTACTTTGAGGACTAACGGTAAGTTACATTTTCTGTATATCTTTCTGTTTCTATCAAAAAGGGTAAGAACATTGTTGGTTACCTTATAATTATGTACTACCGTCAGGTTTCAGCAGCTAGTGTGCTATTTGTATAATCTATATTTCGCTGGAAAAAGTTCTCTAACAGCTTTTCAACGAAGCCTCAACCACCTTCGTAACACTAGTCTATACTGACTAAGAAGTTACTATGGGAAATGGAGATCCTTCCCTATTTCGGGATCCGTTCATCCGATCTGGTTGATAAATGCTGGTTAAACTCATTGCGCTGAGATGTTACCGACGACACCTCAACCAGCTTCGTAACCCTAGTAGTTTCTGAGTTGAAAGTCACTAAGAGGGAAACATACTCCATTCTGTTTATGGGGATCTGCTCATCCTATCTGTATTATCTATGCAGATTTGAACTCGTCTCGTCGAGTTCTTTCGAAATCGTAGTCCTAGCAGTTCTTGAGTTGAAAGTTGTCGATAAATAAATTAGCAGATGTAGACAGAATATGCATGGCTTCTCATCTTTAGCTGCTGAAGCTTACAAATAACATATTCGATAGATGTGATGATGGAAACTAAATGAGATTTTGCAATGTACAATATTATTTATGAAATAACATTGTACTTTACGAAAAACATGTTTACGTTTTGTCGTTTGCTTCCAAACGATTTAACATCTCGCTTGAGAAGTTCCAACATTGACTGCTTCCTTTTCAAAATTGACTTAATTGAACTCCAGAACTAACTAAAAACCCATTCAAGATTTAACAAAAAGAAACCTTTTGTTGCTATTTTCTTTGTAGTGGTTTTCATCATGTTGTGGAAAAAGCATCTTCACAAATATTAATTGGCAAAATGCTAGGAAGTTCTATCAAAGCATTAAAATACGTTGTGTGCTAAGAGAATTGTTCTTTACGTTTCTTAGGAAATAAAAACCTATTAAATATTACTTTTTTTACATTTCGTTTGGATTAAATAAATCAAATTAATTAGTTTCAAAAGTGACAAATAAACCTTGTAATAGTTGAAAACATTTTTCTTTTAACATATTGCCATTACAACACAAACATGCTATGGCGAATGCTGTGGATGTTATTTTTCTTTAAAAAAAAGTAGGGAAACAAAAATAGAGTACTAATGGTGTTTTTATTGTTTGGAAGAAATACATTTAATGCAAATGTAATTGTAATTATTTAAGCAATAAAAATCACTAATAATTGAAAAACTCGTGTTTGCTATAATGTTGTGGCAAAGAAACCGATACTAAAGAAATTAGGTACATTAAAACAGCATAGAAAATCAGAAATGCGTTGCCCGGACCCCGAAAAGATATACAAATTTGTATGGCCAGTGGCGTTGGAAGAATTTTTCAGCTAGGGGGGTACACTGCTTTTGAAATACGATCTTGAAAAGAGACGCGGGAATATAACGTAGGTAAGATAATATGAATGAACGTTCTTAATGTAACAGTAATTGGATTTGGTTGGACAATAATATTAGCATAATAATAATAATGCAGCTACAAATAGTTTCCTGAGGGTAAAACTTCCATCTACGAGAAGCATCTTGGTTTACATACATCTTTAGGATTAATCCAGTGCCAGTGTTGTGCTGGATTTTGGTTTGGCGCAGAAATTTTCAAGGACTTAAATCACAGTTAAAAATATATAAACCGGAAACGGTAAAAATTGTACTGACAATGGCTGTTTGTAAGTACAATTTTTACCACTTTAGATATTTTTAACTGTGTTGGAAATGGCTACACGGACACTATTCAAGAAGCTAGAAGCTACTTAAATCACTTGAAAACGAGGAAATTAAAAATTTTATTTTTTAAATTTCCGTTCTAGTGTTGCAGTACATTGTAATATGAAATTGCTATTAGATCTACAAAGTAACTTAAACATTATAAATTAAACTACATAATAAGTAAAAAAATAAGAATATATTGATTTTTTTTAGTTACTTGACTTCGTGCCATAAATAGAAAGATGGAACTTTCACCAAAGACTTCATAAAATTTATGTTGAAAATTCAGCTACACTAATTATTCAGAATTACTTGTACTTTTTTGTTACTACACTCACTTCAATATGAAGTTTGTTATTACGTTCACTTCACTTCATAATGTTACGAGATTCACTTTACTTCACACTAATAAAGTACGACACAATAACGAATAATTCAAATTTATAATGAATTTTACGTGTTATTTTGTAATGTAAAGACTTGGTCATATATAACCCTTAACATTTTCACTTACTTGATTCTAGATTTATTTCTTTTCAAAGTTGACCAAAAGTGGCTTTCCTTTCGCTTGTCTTTGATACGAATTCTCTTTGCAATGGTGTCTAAATCTAATTTTGAAGTCTGGTCGTTATGAACATACAACAACAGTAGTAGAGACAATCTTCTATGTGTCATGGACGTCCTCAAATATGTCTTTAGACAACGCAAAGAGCTGAATAATCTTTCGCAAGATGCTGAAGAAGCTAGCACAGTGAGGATGAGAGTCCCTAGACGAACAACTTGGTCAAGAAGGCTGCGAACAATTGGGGTTTCACCACTAATAGATTTTAATATGCTGGTGGTCGTCAGTGACTCTGTCGTCTTCAAAGTAGATGGAAGCAGCGTGAGCTGAGAGCACAATACATCAAGGTTAAAATCCAACGCACGAACTCCCAACTCTTGCCTCAAATAATCTCTTGAAAAAGGCTCACCACCACATACAGCTCCTTCACAAAGTATCTTCTCGAGTTGTTTGATACCTGGCTGATTGAAACGGCGCTGCGCTTCGTTCAACAAATAGTCAATGATTTCGAAGTACTTTTTCTTTTTCGAAGATCTGATACAGGTTTTAGGGTAGCTGCTTTAGAAGGATTATCAGTCTGCTCCAACTTTTGGTGTTTTCTTTATTCTTGATGAAGTGGGCAATTCTAAGTTTACTTGTCTGCATATTCCTTTGCTTCCTTATCGATGTTTTCAAATGCACTGTCCGTTCGTAGGTTTCTCGGAATGTCCTCTAGAATCGCTGCTGCTCTTTTAGCTCCAGAAGCAGAAGCTTCAGAATTTTGATGCACTTTCGCCAATTGTTTGCATATCAGAAAAACATCTTTTCGAATTTGTTCATTCTTTTCAAATATCCTTTCAGTATTACTTTTCGATCATCGTTCAGACCACTTGTATCACTGATGATTTCCTTAAACGTGATTTGAATTCGTTCGTAGTTAGCTTGAAATCTGATTAGAGATTTTCCGCTAATATACCAGCGAGTAGGACAAAGAGGCAGCAAATGTTTACGATGGCTTTTATTGTTTGTTTTACAGGGTTCAAGAACAATGTCGGCGTATATTGTCTTTCGTTTTGCAGAATCCAGGATGATATTACAGACGTCTTTCACTGTGGCCAGTACGTTACACAAAGATTCGCATGTTAATGCTACTTCCTGCAATGCAAGAACTAATGCATGATTACTGCAATGAATGTATACAGCTTTCGGATTTTAGGTCGAAATTATCTTCTGCACACCATTCCCTCGTCCTGACATGTTAGCTGCACCACATACCATTGGCCGCCGATATTTTCTGCATTCAGGTCAAGTCTTGTTAGAGTATCTTTGATCGCGACTGCTATGTTTCTGATTTTGTGTCATATGGGGTGATCATTTCCATCAATATTTATTTTGGGTTTAATGAATCAGTGTCAACACAGCGCACACAAAGAGACAACTGCTCTGTCTTTGAAATATCGGTCGTGGAGTCGGCTATTTTTGCATAAAATGGAGACCCTTTGACTTCTGCTACCAAGTCTCTCTCTGTATTGTATGTGCCATAATCTTCAAAATTTCATTCTGGTAATCAGCACTAAGCCAGTTATCCCGTCGATTAATCCATTGATTGAGAACAGACACATCCATTTTTCTTTCATCCAGGAGCGACATCAAATTACCCGTATTATACAAATGTCTACGGATTGCTTGACCACTGTCGAGCTAAATATCTAAGGCTACTAATTATTACAAGCAGCGACTGTCTCGCCTGTTCTTGTTGTTTACGAACTTGGTCTGAAAGGATCGCTGAAACAGGTGTTCTGTTACTGCACTCATATCTTACACGAACGGAACAACAATGGAGTTCGCTTTTCTCATGCGCTTTGAATTTGTCTGTGGCCTTTTTCCAGCTCTTGAACCCTGTGGCGAGATAAGTCAATTCAGCTCCTTGTATCAGCATTTTACCTGTCAAATGATATGCCTCAATACAATCAAAACACAAGAACGGCCTACAGTTCGTGGAAAATAAAAATCCTTAGTCGGCTGTGTTTTATTTTCTAAAACAGGAATTTCAAACTTTCCCCCCGTAATCATCAATGTTTTGTGATCTTTTTCTAGTCTGAAAGTGAAGGGGGGGGGGGGAACGGGTATCTTACCCTCCAATGAAAATTTCAGAGGGAGCAGCTGTCCCCCTTGCCCCCGGTTCCGGCGCCCCTGTCTATGGCTTACGTCATGTTCTAATATTTTTTTCTATTGGTCAATTAGGGATCGCAATTCCCATTCACTGAAACTAGTTCCCATTTCTTTAAAATACGTGATTAAAATGGCAACAGCAAACATTTGATCAGAATTGCATGTTTGATTAGGGAGATAATTACGACAGGAAACAGTTTTTTCTTTCTACGCATGTTCGAAAATCACCCTCGAATTGGAAAATGAAAACCTACGACCACACCAAAGAAA
>JAGDQP010032819.1:0-21055 GCA_022664845.1 Lepisma saccharinum | reverse complement strand
TCCTCCCCTCCGATTCTTTACCCTCTTATTTCTTCAGGAAGCCCTTTTACCTACTCCTAGTAACCTTTGCACTCTCTTCTCCACTTCTCCGACCCATCTGGTCATTTTCCCGCCTCCATAACCTGGCCACACTGTCACTCAGCTTCATTGGCAATATGGCGTTTCCTTAACACCACTCCCACACCTGAGCGCTCTGTTCCTTCCTACCAGTTGAAAACGCAATTGCGAAACGTACTAATTTTCTATAGTGTTTGTGAAGTCCGTGTGCTCCTATCTCAAGATTTTACTATATAAGTATCCTTTTTTAATACCTTGTTGACCATCTTATATATATATATATAATTTCTTTAAAATAGAAGATTTTAACACAGTAACAAAATCCGGTCAATAGTAGGAATCGAACTCACGACCTCCGCCTTGCCAGGGCAGTGCTCTTACCAGCTGTGGACAAGTCCACTCATAAATTACTCTGAGTTTCCCTCATAAATCATCGATTTCCCTGAATTCTCTAGATTTATAGAAGTCCCTGAATATTCCAAGTTTTCCAGGATGGTAGACCCTGAATATTACTTAACTTGTTTTGTACTGTATATACAGTCCTAATTATATTTGGGTTCATAACGACTCCAACAATCTATCCAAATTTCCAAGACAGTTTCAAAACTAACCAAGATAAATCAGCAATGTCAGTCTTTCAAAGTTAAACACATTCTGCAGATTATGAACAAAATTGACTTAAAATCTAATCCACTTCAGAACAAGTGTATAAACTAACAGAAACATTACAACTACAATGAAGTCACAAAATATCTCAAAAATATAATGTCTGGTTTTAAAAAAACCTTTACTCAACAACCCACCAACCTGGTTATTGTTCTCATTAAGAGCAGCCATGTTTACAACTGGTTGATGTGTACTGGTAGCAGTTGTTGTAGATGGTGTTTCTCGTTTTGCAGCAGATATGCGTCGCATAGGATGAGCACATGTCTTGCTATCTGCACATGTAGAATCTGGGCAACCACATTCTAACTGTTTATTGAGTGTAGCTTGACGAGCCTGCCGCTGTTTTTCCATTAACTGTGCCACAATGGCTTCCACTGTTTCTGCTGTCTAGAAAGTTAAAATACAATACAATTAATATAAAAAATATAATAAACAGGGAAGCGAGAATAAATCTTAGATTTCTTTCAATGCATCTTATACGTCAGAAGTAAGACTAAATTAAACTGAGAGAGCTTACTTTTTAAAAACGTATTTAAAATATTTTGAAAATTAAATTATTCATACTACCAACTTTCCTTTGCAAACAGCTTGTATCAGAGGCGGGAGTGGATTTCGGTTTCGTTTTTTGGCCTGGCCCACTGCTTGGAAGTACATTTTTGGGGCAGTATAAAGGTCATTACAGGATTTTGCTTTCTTAGGCCAGGCGTCTGGAAACCTTTGACCTGGCCCGGCGAGGCGAGGCCAGGCCAGGGTCGATATCCAGCCCCTTGATCAGGGCCTATAGGACAAACTTCGGTATGCGGTTATTCGCACAAAAGCAAGAAAAGAATTCTTATGAACAGGTGAAAGAAAATGCGTAGTTTCGGAGATGGAGCCACTAGAAGGCAATACGACATCACTACAAATTACGTAATATCGTGAAAAATAATAACTTAAGAAATGTCGGATCTACGAATAACAATCGAGATTATACCCAACAAAAGCTATTAGCAAAGTTAATGACTAAGGGAGTACAGCTTGAAAACGACAGACAACAGATAACATATCATTAGCGCTGGGGGTTAAACATAGAGATTAACCACACGAATCACCTTCAAATTTCAACAAACATTGCTTAGATACCTACGCAAGCAACAACGTCAACGGCCATCCTTAAAGCTACGCCTTACGTTCAGTGGCGTCTCGTGGCTTTGGAATTTGGTGGTTCACAACCAAAGAGCAACGTGGAAAGAACTAAAAACAAGAAATATCGTTCGATACCTTGAAAATATTTGCAGAATGCAGGGATAGAAGGAAGGATGTCTAAGCAAGATGATTTCTTTTAGTACGCATTTTAAAGATATATTATCCCATTTACTCTTATGTATTTGATATTTTAAAAACATATATAACTTTTAGATTGGAAATTTACTAGTGGTAGATGTCATTGTTTAGTACCTGTTAGGAGTGCAAATTCATTTTGGACATATTCACTTCTTTTCACATACTCTTCATTTCTCATCGTGCTAAATAGACAATAGAGCTATAGATTTCCATAACTGAATTATACTATGGATTCGGTTAAGCGAAAAAACATTCACAAAAAACATACGTTGTTGGACTATCCAGGATTCTATTCTGGATCTCTCGACCAATAAATGAGAGATACAGGTTCAAAAGTTCAACAGTGCACGACGAATGTTTCTCCGTGCAGTTTCCAAAAGAATAAGACAATTGAGAATTGCTGGGCAAACTGTCGCATTTCACATTCAATACGCAAAAGGAAAAACAAATTAATAATAAAAAGAAATTTGGATTCTGTGTATCCCTCGTGCATTATTTTGTAGATGAAGTCCATTCTTCTGTTCTTCTGGGCAGTAAATCTGTAACTCTGCACCCTTACCAAGTGTTTCTCAACGGAGAGAGCTGAGACGATCTTGTGTCATCGTATTTCTTAGGAATGCCTTATACACTTTATGTGGAGAAACATCTTTCAGCTTCTGAAGTAGTCATTGGAACTCTTTCCATGATCTTAGGAGCTTTGGTGAGTGGTGACTCTTGAAATGAATCGTGTAGACCCCTTCCAAAAAGTTTCGAAATAGCATTTCGAAATTCTTCCCTCTTAATGTTTTCTTCAAGTTTTGTACAATAGTTTTTTGTTTTTTTTCACCGGAAACGTCTAAACTTTTCATAGTACATTGTCAGGAAAGGTCATTTGGTAAGGAGGATACATCACATTCTAAAAGTTTAGCTGCTAACAAGTGACTCAAAAACTGAAAGCAATCCAATCAGTTTAACTAAAGTAGTGTCACTGACACATTGCTTTGGCAACAACATTTCTGTTTTCTTCCATGTACGGAGATTATTGTGCTGCAGCCAAGTGCGTATCCAGAATTTTGGTTTCGAGGTGGACCACCAGTTTCTTTCAGAGACCCAGACTTGGTATGTATATGAAACGTATATAACTAAGCCTAAATTTATACCAATTTTCCATCAAAGTATGAATTTTGAGGGTCCATACCCCCTGGTCCCTTCCCTGGCTGGCTGCAGCATCCTTTTCATCTAATTCGTCTTGACCTTATTGAATCTGCTCGCGAACGCGTTTCAAATAAGTATGTACTTGTAACGCATGTGTTCACTACTATCAGACACAAAAGCCTGCGAGCTTATTATGCACCGAAATGCATTCAAAGATACATTTTATACAATACTATCTATTTTTATTAAGAAATCTTTTATGATCAAATAAACTATTCAGTTCCAAAATCCCTTCAGCCTCTCACACGACACACTCAGGGAACCAAGGGTTGATTACTGGTTAAACAATTTTGCAAACCTAACTCTTCATATATATATATATATATATATATAAACTGGAATTTAAACAGCTTTGTGTAGTAGAAATACTATCAAATGTTAAATTTAAGCGATTAATATGTTTGTCGATTAACCATTTGTTACGAATGTCGAGTAACCATTACCTTGCTTTTCCCAGAGCATTTGATTACATTTTAAGCATGAGAACGGGTGGAAAAAGAAGGAGAGTTAGCAACGGTGGTCACTGCTGTGCTTCTGCTATATCCGTTCACGCAGTCCTTGTGAACGCCGAAGCCCCATATACACAGTGTTAGAAGTTAGGCTTAACCCCACTTAAGAGTATATGGGGCAACGCTTTCACAACAGATGTGTGCACGCGAAACAGACTGAATAGTATCTATAACTGAACATAGGAATTTTGTCTATCGCTGCACGAATAGCAACTTAAAATATGTTTTTTTAAATCTCTCGACGATAATCTGAGACAATAATAATAATAATTCAACTTCTAAAATAGTTGGTAGTTCACGTGATCTTGTGAACGCTGAGAGGCGACGCCACTGCTTACGTTAGTAACTATCGCGATAATATGTCATTTCTGATAATGCCGTGTTGCCTCTGGGAGCTCCTGTATCTAGAACTCTGATTCTTTCGCAACTGTTTCGGTATGAGTAATTACCTCTACAAGCTCTTCCCAAGGGTTCTGATACATCCTCTATAGTATCTTTACTTGATCCAGCCGCCGAGTTTAGTGATTACGGTCGCAGAATTTGGATTGACACTGGCGGGACACGCAGGTTGGAGTCCTGCTGATGGTCATTCTGACTAAGCTGTTTACCAATCTTTTCTCAGTTTCGCCAGTAAATTTATGAATGATATTTAGACTAAGGCACTCGCCAGTATTTTCGTCTTCCTTTTCCAGCTAAGAGTAAAGTTAAACAATCCAGGACAGCAGCTTACAATGTTGAAAAGCTGCTTGTCTTATTGTATTACGTAAAGGACAGTCAATACGTAGTGATGATTAGGATAGTGAGCAAAAATGACTTCACACACAATATTTGAAGTCGTGTATATCGTTAGTGATATCGTTGGACTTTTTTTACTGGTGTTTGTGATTAACGAGATTATTCCCGATAGATGTGACAATCATCTACTGCGTTACTCAAAGCAAAGGTTGGAGCAAAGAATTTACACTTTGTTATTATTAGATAATGAATGTCTTCGTACGATAAATTTACTATGAATAATTTTATTGCTTTTTATCTTGTAATGACGTGTAAAAGTAAATATGTCGCCAATGAATTATTGTATAAGTTTTTAAAATAGAAGTTATATTATCTCAAGCTACACTAAAAAATACTAAAATCTCTAACTTGTTCTCTTTTATTTTTATACCTCCTAATACTAGCCTCAGGAAGGTAAATCAGCGAGCATCTGCTGATGGCTGTTGCTTCAGGCAGGTGTAAGATAGGATACATATCTTTTAATAGGGATTCTCCTACGACTCCTCGGTCCACAGATTAGGAGGTTATAGTTTCAGGAAGGCATTATTTTTCATAGATCAAGTCGGAGGGTATATAGACTGTTATCCTATTAACCCTGAGATCTTTCAGAGTCCCACTCAAATGCCCACATCTGCGAAGTTTCAAACTCTATCCTGATTTAACTATTAACGCTCTACGGAATATTTATAAAAAATCAAAAGGTAAAAAATATCTCTGCATATGAAAAAGAAATTAAAAACACTTGAACATGCCATGTATATCACGGAAATACATATAGGAAGATTGAGGAGGGGATGTAGAAAGGGGGATACGGAGATAAATTTTAATAATACACAATCACACTAGTTTATACACAATTACAATGGCACTAATATTACTGAAATGTATCATCTCTTCCGACAATGTTTACACATTAGCAATATACACATTAAACAATAAACAAAGTTAAAAAACAATATTCATGTTATTTTGTTTTGTCACATAATTGAATCAAATAAACGTTCATAAATTAATTTCTATAATGAAATAGTAATTAATTCCTGCAGGCATTTTGTGGTAAGAACTGGAAAATTGAATTTGATTTTATTACTACGTAAAACAATCAATAAAAAAAGTACTAATCAAGAAATAAACTGCTTATTCTTTTTACTTAGGAAACCAAGAAATACATTGTGTATACCTGCATTTAAAAGATCATTCATCAATACTGATAATTTATATACTGAAAACATTACCGAACTCTTTCGAAATACAAACACACGTTACACTTTCGAAAGTTTCATATTTTCGCCCTGACCAAAACGTAAACGATTCTGGGAAAGGTATGATTCTCACTGAAGAACTTTTGTTTCTTTCTTTTTTCCATTTCTTTCATTGTAATATATTTCGTATCAATCTACGGATAGGCAAAGATATTCTGGATTAAATTCTGCATAAATAGAAGGGTCAAAGGAATAATAATTTTAGACGAAAATCTTAAAACATATGGATAACTTGTATGTTTATTCGCAGTACAATTGCTAGTTTGAATCAAAAATGCAAAGCCTTCCTTCGAAATACCCAATGTGAAAGAAACGTCCACAAAAGGAACATACTAACTCACTAACTATATGTCTTATGGAACTCGCAAGTTCATCGCCGCAGTAACAAACGTTCTCCATTGGATTCTATCCTACGCAATATCAAGCCAGTTTTCATCGCGAACGTCTACTTCTCGAAGATCTCTTCTAATATTTTCCTCCAAACTACGTCTCGGTCTTCCCAATGGCCTCCTTCCATCTGGCCTTCCAACCAGGATAGAATATAATCTTCGTTTTTCCCCCATCCGAGCTACATGGCCTGCCCACCTTAGTCGTCGAGATTTCACTATTTTTATAATATCAGGTGAATCGTACAGCCCGTATGGTTCTTCATTACGCAGTCTTCTCCACTCTCCAGTCATCTCGTCCCGTTTCGGACAGTATATCTTTCTCAAAACCTTATTTTCAAACACACGTAATTTATGATCATCTGCTAGGGTCGTACTCCAACTTTTGCAACCGTAAAGTATTACCGGCAGAATAACCGTTCTGTATATTTTCAATTTCAATTTCCTTGATAATAATCGCGATGTTAGAAGTTTTTCGACTGAATAGAAACATGCGTTCCCCGATACTAAGCGACTTTTTGTTTCTTCCGTGACCTTATTTTTGTTTGTTCCGTATGCTCCCAAGTATTTAAATTTGTTTACTTTCTCTATGACCTCATCCCAAATTCTTGTTTTATTTCCTTCATTCCCTGTGTTTCGGCTTGTTATCATGTATTTTGTTTTATTTATGTTTACCTGTAGACCTATCTCATCGAGCGCTTCTACTAAGACATCTGTGTTGCTTTGTAGTGCATCTATATCGTCCCCTATTAAATCTACATCATCCGCGTATACAAATAGTTGATTCAAACCATTCAATGATAGTCCCCTTTAATTTTTAAAATCGCATATTCTAATGCAAAGTTAAATAGTAGTGATGACAAGGCATCGCCTTGTTTCAATCTGTTGCGAATCTTGAAACTATCTGACATATTACCTATCTGTACTCTGCTTATGAGTTCGATTAGACACATCTTCACTAGTAGAACCAATTTTTTCGGAATTCCAAATCGTATCAGGATACTGTATAACTTTTCCCTGTTGATAGAATCATACGCTTTCTTAAAATCAATGAATAGCTGATGAACCGTCCTATTGTATTCCCATTTCTTCTCCAAAATTTGTCTCAAGGCAAAAATCTGGTCCAACGTGGATCTATTTCTTCTAAATCCACATTAGTGATCTCCAATTATTTCATCTACGTATACACTTAGGCGTGTTAACAGAATATTACTTAATACCTTGTAACAGATTGGAAGTAATGAGATTCGGCGGCAATTATTACAGTCCGATTTATCGCCTTTTTTGTAAATCGGAACTATTATTGAGGTTTTCCATTCCTTTGGGAGCTTCTCCTTTCTCAATATAACACTTATCAATTTATGTAGTTCCTTGATTAATGCCCTTCCTCCTGCTTTAAATAATTCGGTTTGAATATTGTCTATTCCTGGTGATTTGAAATTTTTCAATTTTTGTACCGACATTTCGATCTCGATCTCGCTAGGTTCGGGAATCCACGGTTCTTCGGTATGGATTTCGAATTCCTCTGGTTGCTCCCCGTTGTGTACATTAAGAAGTCTGTCGAAAGAACTTTTCCACACATCGACAATTTTAGTCACCCTGAAGATCTCCACGTTCGTTCCTAATCTCGGCTGGTAACCTTTTCTTAACGAGTTTACCCCTTTGTATAGATCTCGTATGTTATTTGCCTTCCGGTTTTCCTCTATCTCCTGAATCTTCTGCGTCAGATATTCTCGCTTTTTTGTTTCTGAACCCGAGTGTGGTGTTTCGTTTCGCGTTACTGTAGTGGTTGGTATTTGCTTCGCTTTTATTACTTAGACATCGTTGCCTTGCTTGTTTTTGTTCCTCATGAAGCTTAAGGCATTCTTCATCAAAGCAAGGTTTGCTTTTCTGTTGTTTCTTCTCATCTACACGTTCCTTCGCTGTGCTCTTAACTATTTCACGAATTGCCTCCTACATCTTACTTACATCAATTTCATTATTAATATCATCATTATTATTACTCGAGTCGGCTAGGATTTCGAACCTATTTGGGAGTTCGAGTTGATAATCTGCTTTTATGCTCGGATTATTTAATCCTTTAACTTCGAGTTTCAGTTGTTTTGATCCCATGTTTTCTCTGTTCGCAATGCATAACTTTTCCCTTACTTTTGTGATCACTAATTGATGGTCGGTGTCACCTTCCGCTCCTCTGTACGACCTAACATCCATTATGTTGGTGTGTCTTCGTCTGTCTACTAATACGTGATCGATCTGGTTGAGAGTTTTGCCGTACAGAGATACCCATGTGTATTTGTGTATGTCTTTGTGTTCAAAGTACGTGGTCTTCACCAGTAGGTTTTTCGAAATCGCGAAAGTTATCAGTCTTTCTCCATTGTTGTTGGTCTTCTCGTGAAGGCTGTATTTGAGTATAGTAGGTCTATATTTTTCTTCCCTCCCTACCTTTGCATTGAAATCACTCAACACAATTTTCGAATTATACTTCGGCATTCGGTCAAACAGCCTTTCTAGCTCATCGTAGAATATATCTTTGTCGTTATCAGTAGCCACCTCGGTCGGAGCATAGACATTTAATAAAACCGTGTTGTCCCATCGAGTACGTATCGTAACGTACGATATTCTTTCGTTTGCGAACTCTATATTCTGAATCGCCTGAAGGATACTGTTCTTAATGAGGAATCCTGTTCCGAAATCGTGAGACTGTTAACAGAAATTAACAGAAAAATGAATCCAAGTAAATTACTTTATTAACGTGTTTCATACAACAGATGTACAGGAAAGTATGCGGGAAGGAGTCGGCCACATCCTAATTTATTTATTTATTTATTTATTATTATTAAGTTTCAGATACAGCTTGAGTTGCCATTTTACACAGAAACAAAATAACAATGCAACAAACTAAATAACTTCACTACAAACTAAATAACTTTACTACAAACTAAATAACATGAAATTAAATTTTAAACAACACATAACAACACATTTCAAGATACTATCTCAGTAACTGCCTTATATGACAGAAAAAAACTTCAGAAACCTCAGTCAGGAGGGTCGGCAGCTGGTATCGAACCTAGGACCTCCCGGATGCGAAGCGAATAGTCTACGAACTAAGCTATGGTCGCTCGATTACAATTTCAAAATTCCATCTTAGAGTAACAGGACGTTTATTAACCTATTTATTTATACATTATTAGGCTCGAAAGATTTCATAGCATAATAATAATCAGAGGTAGAAATGGACCCGCATAAATGAGAGAGCGCACACTGGTTGTAGCCAGTTCAGGCGCGTCCCCCATTTCCACCATATTAATAACTATCGTATCAGTAAAAAATAGCTTTTGCACTTGAGTAAATGTACGGATTGGAATACGATCCGTATTACAACTTTGCCTTCGTACTTAACTCAAAAAGTTCGGAATAAAATGTTTTGAAGAATGAAAAGAAAAAATTTGTGAAAACTTACTGAAATTTCCAGTTCATTGTTGAGATCTGGTTCATCTTCGCTGAAAACTAAAAATTAAAAACATGTTAACACTTTTACGCCAGTATGTACAATATGTAAAAGAATGCTTCAAGTTTTAAGATAGCAAAATAATTAAAGAAAGAAAATAAGAGGTTCTATATCCACATTCGAAAGAAAAGGAAGGAATAAATTCACTCTATTAACTGGTTCATTATACCAAAGTTAATTCTAGTATATAACAATATTCAGAACAAAATGAAAAAGACAAGCTAATAACAAGCAGTACATGTTCTTAAAATTTCAAAGCTGTCAAAGAGATTACTATCAGAGCACTACTAATATAATGTAAGTTTATGATACTCAATTTTCATATAATTAATAATGCTAATGAACAAATGCTTATTACCATTACTTTTGCCTAGTATGCGAATATGAATGTATTCATTTCCAAACAGCAAAGTTTCCGACCGCCCAACATGCTTCCAAAACGGTTCTCTTTTATAATAATGTGCGCGCGCCTTATTTTTGTCTTTCGAAAACTGTTAGGAAGTACCATACAGAACTATTAATCTGCTATAGTAAATGTGAATTGTGAGGTAATACTGATTTCTCTGTATGAATTATAAACAGCACTTCGTCTCCTAAAAGATAAGCTAACTAACAGATGTAAGCGATAAGAGAGACCTAAATGTCTGGATAATATTAAAATTACTTTTCATGAAAGAATGATAAAAGGTTATAGAAATAACTGCGAAGTTAAGGATTGCTCTTATTATTTCTTCTACAAATTCAACTATCACAGCAGCTGCGAAGAAACCAATATCAGACAACCTTACGAAAAATTTCAGATGGACCAAATATGCGGATATATTCACATGTGCCTTCAATATATCTTTTATAATACATTGTTAAGAAACTGTCATCATTTGGTGATTGTTTACGAAATATAGCTAACTGATTATATTAAATATTGAACTAAACTTCTTACTCACTGTAATGAGAAATCAAATTACAATTTGCATTGGTTAGTCCCCCCCCCCACTCCCTCTCCCCATGATTTTCATATTCGACTTCCGCTCAATGTCTACCTCTTGAATTGATTTTCCTTTCAGTGATTACTCAAGATGCTGTTTTCGCAGTTTCCATTACGTGGTCATTATTAGCATTTTAAATGCACGAAAGAGAATTTCAATTATCACGAATTATTTGAATACAGATATGTTACAAGCACAACATCTTTAATAAATTTTCATACTGAGTTTTTATTTTAGTTCTTCCTTTTCTTAGCGTGCATATTTCAAATATACGCTGTTTAAGATTCATAATAAAAAATCATGAAATTTTACACTTCGACTTATAAAGGAAGAAGACTTAAAGCAGTTACGTAACAAACCAGCACATATAGTTGGCTGTTTTTCATGCTGTTAAGCTATTCATGCCATCAAACCTTTGAACAACACAGCACGTGGTGTGAATTGTTAAAAGAAAGCGAAGAGTATATTTTATTTAGAATTAACAAGTACACAAGGAAATCTAGAAATATGTGTGTCATCTAGTACTGACATTATTAAACTGACGAGCTAGATCTTTGATACAGCACAGAGTCAACACTCTTTTCCAAACTGTTTCCAGTAGAGAAAAATGGGACTGGAAATGTTAGTAATTATGATTTTGAATGTTCCTTAGTTTGAGTAACCCTATATCATTTTCTGTCTCAAAGCATTTTAGTTTAGAAATTTACATACACAGTTTTGAGAACTGTTGACTTTCAAGCAGTTAGTTGAAAGCTATTCTTAAAAATCACACCACATCAGAAAATTTTAGTTCCCACAATTCATGCACATCACTTACAACAGTTAGAACAAGATGTTTCAGACAGTGATTAATAAAAACTGTTTTGCAATGCATTTAGAAGCCTCCCTGCCAATTGTACAGTTCTTTACTTTAAAACAAATAAGAATAAGGATATAAAGACAATGTGTTTGCTGAGCTTTTCTGCGAACCTACAAGTAAAATACCTTGAATAACATCATAATAAACCAAGTATGTTGATGTGTCTCCACGCATCAACTATATTTTCCCCAAAGATTTAGTATGATTTTGTGTTAATTGATCTTTAAAACTTGATGAATACGTTGGAAAACATTCGAATTACCAGTAAATATGTTTCAAGAAATTGGAATATTTTATGGACAATCACCTACTGAAAGATTTTTTGTCAAGATCGCGTTACTGAATCGCAAGTACTAGGAATGAGTTGGCATATATAATAAACGAATGGAGTTCTAAGCGCCTCGTAATCTTGCTAAAGCATACAGAATATCTTGAGTTTAAAACTTGTGAGCAGATAGTCGGTTGTTTCATGATTAATCTTCTTAACACTTTATGTATAGCTCTATTTTTAAACAAAATAATAATAATAATAATAAAATATTGATATTGTTTATGGCCTGAGCAAAAGATGCTTAAAGGCCATAAAAAATTAAAATTAAAATGTGATATTGTTTAGGCGTATAATTTTATTAAAAGCGACGTGAAAGGCAAGATTCACACGAAAAAAAAAGTCTACCACAATGATTAATATCATGGTAAAAGTTTTACATTGATCTTCATCAAGTATATTTACATTGCAATTATTGAGTTGCTTAGGGAGAGAGAAAATATTGAGGACCGACCCTTTACTATTATAAATACATTGAATACAACCCTTTATCAAATTACATTTTCAATATGCAAGATAAGCTTTAAATAATTATTCAATTTTTAGCTCTTAGCATATCAATTAAAAAAAGTATGTTAAGATACGTTGCTTTTAAGTAAACAAGATTCAAAGAGAAAAAAAATACATTTATGCACAAGCATGCAAATAATAATAAGAAGAATTACATGAAATCATGCTAGATATCATAGCAAGACGTTAATTATTCTAACTATGCCTCATCCAAGATTGAGTAACATGCAATTAAAACTTTTTGAACGCTTGTTAAATTCTCATTCGCTAGCGAAAACTGTATACAGTTTTAAAACCTAAAAATATTCAAACGGTAACTCTCATGAAGTGAACAATATTAAAATAATTTTAGAAAAAGTTTACTTAAGTGTTGTTACCACCATTCGTATAGATTTCTGAATATAACTAGTTCCTTTCTCAGGAAGGAAGACAAACGCCAAAATAATTATTTGAAATATGAGTGGCAGAGAAAAGAAGATAAAATGAAGTAATCAAATAAAAAAAATACGAAAATTTTCACTGGGACATACTTTCCTACATTTTTCTTTTGTTTTCTTATCTGTTTACTTCATTCTATTTTCTTTTTTCTACTTCCTGTATTTCAAATAATTATTTTGTAGTTTATTTTCCTCCCTGAGGAAGGACGTAGTTATCTAAATCGACAGGAGTGTTGTTTCATATACATTCATAGGAGCTTCTAGTAAAGTTTTTTATTATTATTATTATTATTAAATCCCAAAATCCCGCACAAACATGATTCTTTTTTTTAAGCATTATACTAAGACTCAACACGTTGGAGTATGGATATGTGCTACACCATTAGTGACACTAAACTGAATAATAAAGGGTTTGGGAAACATTCACAGCAAAATATATATTGCAGCCGTCAACAAAATATTCTTTTGAGTGATTTACGCAAGTTATATTACAACGACACAGTAGATTGAACACTCGGTTCCCACGCATGAAATCTGTTATCTGTAAGTTCCATCTAAATTTATATTCAAAATCCCTCTAGTGTCATTTCGTTGCATTGCTTAATTATCATCCACGTGTAACATTGTTTCCAACTTTCAGTACTACGCTTATACATACATCTTCACGCTATCAATTTGCAATGCAATAAGTGATACATTACGAACATATAGAAGGTACTACTCAATGATAGGTAGAATGAAAAAACTAAAATATAGAAGGTATAATGATAATGAGAAAATTGAAATTGTCCCTGAAATAATGGTGCAAACGTCGGGAGGTGATTATTTACATCAAACCAAGAAAAAAGTTTCTTTGAAGAAATTCCGAAACCTGATTGGTTTCGGAGCTACAGGTGCTCAAACTTATGGTGGCATAGTCACAAATGACGTCATATCTCGACAAGTAATGGCATGAGCAGTCTCGGGTTAGCAACTTACACTCAAAGTAGTACCAAATACATATTTATGAGTATAAGTTATATATATGTGTGTTATATTTATGAGTATAAGTCATAAGTTATATTTATGATTGGCGAATACAGCTTAGAGGGGATTTCTATGCTTGCCCTACTAAACCATTTAATTCCTTGACAATGAAATTCTTATTGTGAAACCTGTCTATGCGGTACTCCGTCATTCAAATACATTGATTAAACATGTATCAGGTAGTACTTGGAGTGCGATTTGCTAAGCCGACACCGCTTACATCATTATGTGTTGAGCTATGATGTCATTTGTGACGATGCCGCCTTAACTTTTAGCGCTTTATCTCCGAAACGATGCATAATTTTGAATTTCTCCAAAGGAACTTTTTTCTCGTTTTGATGTAAATAATCACCTCCCTAAGTATGCGCTATTATTTCGGGGACACCCTGTATAAGTGTGTAAATGAAGAGTTGTTAAAAAATAAAGAAATGATTTTTTCTTATAAAAAATAAGAAGTTAAATGGGGAAATCCTAAATATTTACAAAAACCTAATTAAATTTAGCAAAGCAAAACAACAGTGTAATGCAAAATAAAAACACAGTAAATAACAAAGCTTGGATCTCTATGATCTAAAATTTTGAGAAATATTCACGGTATTTATGCTTTAAAAAATACCAAAAAAATACTAAAGTACTGACTCAAAAATTAAAATATATATATATATATCCCTAAAATGTGACGAAATATTACTAAAATTTACAAAACTATTTGTGTGTGTGTGAATTTATACTTTCGTTCATTTACATATTATTGATACTATAATAAAAAGAACATCTGAACGCTTTTTAAAACCACAACATATTTAAAGAAAAATGAAAAAAAAAAAAATATTAAGTAGAAGAACAAGCATTATTATATTGAGCATTACCCGATTAAATATTAAAAACATTAAAAATGTGACCAAAATGATGTCTTTATACTGTTTCAGGTAAAAAATAATTGCTTTTATATGACCAACCAAAACAGCTTCATCGTGTTTATGAAAGCTAGAAGTGTGTTAAATTATCTAGGCACCGAAATAATACAGGTACCCTAAGACATTTCATAAATATCCAAGCCTTACTAATTATGTAAGGAAAATAAAATCTGACATTTTAATAATAAAAAAAACATACTGGTATGATACTTTAATATCAGATATCCGGACAAGAATAAAAAAAATGTACCATGGTTGCATGTTGGAATTTGTATATGTGGTAGATAAGGTATAGAAAGTACAGAGCTACTTATTATATTCTGTACTTCGCGAATACCTGAGCATTGCATTAAACAATCATTTCAATTTGCTAATTATTAGCGGAATATCATACGTTGAACATCTGTTTTGATACCTATTTTATTTGTCAATTTTAATTGCTCTGCCTGTCCTACTCTAGTAACAGCAATTTCAAGACGCCTTTGTTTCCAACATGAATCGAAAAAGTAATGAGACTGAAAAATTTAGTGGAAAACCGCGAAGTCTCATGACACTTCACGCTTTTGATCATGCAATATTAAGAGAATAATCGAACGTCAATATTTTTTTAATAAAAAAATATCATTGCAGATCCTGCAATTTGTAAGCTCATCATGATACGATACATGCAGTACTAATAGACAAATCTGACAATGACATTTAGCTAACTCCGATCCACTGAGTACTTGTGATCATTTTTCTTCTTTTTCCTTTTTGAAAAAGAAATAGGAATGAAACATTGGAGCAACATGAATATAATCTTCTGTGGCAAAACTTCTATACAAGAATTAAAATTTATAATCTATCATTAGTCCATTTTCGAACTTTTCAATACATCATTCACGGTCCAACAACTTCCTATAAACCACTGAACAGCTTAATTAACAATTAATATTCCATTCCGATCATGTATCTTTGTTTTAACAAGTCCTCCTCATATAGATCTCACCCCGTAACCCTTTCTCATATTTTGAAACATTATGTTTGCTAGGTGACTTGCCCTTTCAAGACTTCGTGAGCTAACATACGAAGGGCCATAAAAATAATACGCATGCATGAACAATCACACCGATGTTCCGATATTTCTTCCCTATCCGAGACTAAAAAAAAAACAGAAACAACTCGTACATTAAAAACGAAGACAGAATAGAGATAAAATATTTCCTGGATGAGACATAGCAACATCTAAAGCAAATGTGCTTGATGAGATTCCCATGCGCATGCATATTCACACGTTCATTGCCTTCACCCTTCACAACGCTTCCTGCCAGACGATACGGTACATGGCGAGTGGCGCACTCACACATGGGCTTAAGCTGGGAAACCAGCTCTTCCTTGGTCCACTCCTTCTTATCTCCCCAAAGAGCTAAGCTGGGAGTAATGACCAGCTTATTGTCATCAGGGTAGGGAACATTCAGGTAATGTACGAGAACTATGTCCGGATTCTGAAAGAGAAAAAGAAATAACCACAAGTTAAACCCAAAATATATACAAAATAGGAAAACAATACCTCTTTTAGGGATTAGAACAATATAGCTAAACAAATTAAAGCTCTGTGAATCGGTGGCACAGAAGCAAGAAACGCACTTCAAATGCAGGTATTTTCATCCCGTAATGATAAACTTCAGCTGAAACTTTACAACACGCAATATTATAAGAAAGACAAAATACGAATATATACAGTCTCACTTGCAAAAGGATTTGTTCACGGCCTCCTTCGCAATATACGGTATTTGCTAATGGTAGTCTAAAATACACTCCAAAACTTATTCCTGCATCCTATTATATAAAAGTATCAATTTACATTTAATCTTTTTCTGTAAGGAAGATCATATCTTGGAATTGGATTACCCAGAATAATTTGTACATGCATTTACAATGCGAATAATGCTACCATCAAACTTACAGATATTGTAGGCCTACTTGTCCGATAACTATGTGAAGATACACTAATATCTTGTAGAAATGAACCAGAAGCGCACCGTATTAGGGCCTATTTTCTTTAAAAGTATTTTATAATACGAAATACATTTCTACAGAAACTGATAAACAGGAGTTAATGTAAATTAAAGCACTGTAATGTAAGTAATTCTCGCCAGTTCAGACAGGATTGGCAGAACATTTTGTGGCAGACCAATAGAAGCCAAGACAGTTAAGAATGACACCTCAAGTAGCTGTTCGACAATATCATAAGTGACAGATGAATACTGAACAACACTTTAACTAACTGAAGATATACAAAACACTCAACACGAAGTCAATCTTGGATGACGTCGGAACAGGTTACGTAGGACTGGAGTAAAGATCTGTTCTTAACGCCCATTATGCCTTATACGTTTTCTATATCAATACTAAACTCAGCCAAGTGTCCACATGTCATTCTATTATCAAGTTACATGTCTTATGCTACGTTGAGTAAATTATAAACCAACCATACCTGGGAGCAAAATTACGACCTGAAAACGGAACATACCTCTGGCTTCAAAATTTAGGAGAAAAAGACACTAATTTTTACATAACACATTTCTGGATCAATGAGATGAATATGTGAAAATTTTGCACCGGCTTTCAGTTAAAGTCCTGCTGGTTTGGCTTTGTAATGAATATAAGTGACAGTCAGTTTACATTTGAACACGTATCAAATGATGAACATCATGTAAGTTGATCTCTATGAACTCATTAAGTTTCGATAAATTGATCTCTATGAACTCATTAAGAAGCAAAGCGATTTGATCAACCATCAGGCGATGACATACTACCAAATTACATACAGTTTTCCAATAAAATAAATAAAAATAAAACGAAGTAAGTAATGGGGTTGTAGTTTAGTTAAGCGTAGAGCTTAAGGGTACAAAATAGGGCAGCAAGTGTAGACAATAACTAGTAATATACTCTTCTCGTGAAGAGAACAGGATTGGAAGCTGAAATGGGCTTCTTTGTGTTTCACAAGTATGAGTCAAACTTCTCTACTAAAGTGGGTTTTAAAATTTATAATTTTCCACGAGACACATGAAAGTGGCAAGGAACTTTACTCAAGGAAGGAAAATGAATCACAAGGGACCTAAACAGACCACCCTTATGTTAAATAGAATTAATATACCCAGGACTGAATTATGGGGCCTTGAGTTGTGGCAAGGACCCAAATACATCAAACAGAGACTCTCAAGCTCCAGATATATAGTCTCAGAAACAAAAACAACTTTTCTAGCCACGCGATACTCTGCAAGCATTCAAGTTCTTTTAACCACATCAAAGAAATAGATTATATTAGATTAGATTAGATTTTATTTCATTCTGTTGACCATAAACATACAATTATGTACAATGGTATAGAACATGTCAGTAATTATAACAGAGAATTATACATAGATGAACGAAAAAAATATAATAGAAATTAGGATGCTACAAGACATCAAAAAGAATGTAGAAAATATTTAAAATAAATGAATAATTACATAATATATAGGCCTACAAGAATTGTAGTGTATAACACTTCTGTTACTAATTAATACATTGCAATAGTTACATTTTCAGTATTTATCTTTTTTATATATATCTTTATAATTCAACGTTTCCAAAAAAAATACTTAACACTCCATGTACTCCTTTATTGAGTAAAAACAATGATGTAATAAAAATGACTGTAGTTCTTTTCTGAATTGGTTAAGAGGGTTTCGAGCCTTTATACAGCTAGGAAGTTTATTATACAAAACAATACCAGTGTATTTGCATCCCTTTTCATACAAGACAGTACGATGTTCCACTAAGGAGAAATTGTATTTATTTCTAGTGGGGTAACTGTGTTGGTCCCCTACACAATTAAGCGTAACTTCTAGGTGTTTTTTAACAAATACAAGTATGTTAAGTATGTACTGGCAAGGTAGTGGAAGTATACAGAGCTTTTTAAAGATTGGCCTGCAATGTTCTCTAGGTTTAGCGCGTGTCATGATTCTAATAACTCGCTTTTGTATTTTAAATATGATATTGGCTTTGCTTGCATTGCCCCAAAATATAATGCCGTACATTAGGTGCGGCTGAACTGAAGTAGATCATTCTTAAGGTAGATCCGTTGAGTACATTTCTAAGAACCAGAATTGCATACTGAACACGGTTTAGTTTTTTGCTAAGTTCTGATATGTGCTTATCCCAGGATAGGTTTTCTTGTATCCATAGACCCAAAAACTTAGTTGATTTTACGAATTCTATTACCTCCTTTGCAATTTTAATCATTGTTGGTTGTGCGTGTTTGTTACGCGAGTGGTGGAAATTTATTATTTGTGTCTTTTCAGCATTAACTTTTAGTCTATTTACTCTGACCCAGTTAGTCAGTTTTGACATAGTCTCATTCAAGTTTACTTTGATTAGTTCATGATTATTAGCTTTCAATATTATATTTGTGTCGTCCGCGTACAGTGTGGTTTTAGTTGGCTGAATCATATAGGGGAGATCGTTAATATATATCAGGAATAAAAGTAGTCCTAAGACTGAACCTTGCGGTACTCCGCAAGAAATTGTTCGCCTTTCCGATAAGTGCTGAGAGATTTTGTTATTTTCCTTGTTATAATGTGTTATTTCCACTGTTTGCTTACGGTTTAGTAAGTAGGTGCAAAACCAATTATAGGCGATCATCTTGCCATTCTTTCCAGGTGGTATGACCTACTACTCTCTTCCAGTGTTGCACACCAATGATGCACAGAAAGAAACAACGAACCAAAGAGCCAAAGAGCCAACGAACAAGTTTCTCCTGTATTTAATTTTAATAATAATAATAATTTGTATTTGTATTTTATTAGGCATAAAGACAATACAGATCATATCCAAATGATGTCGCCAAATACATTGTCATGATAACAATTACAGTAATTTATGTTGATAATAATTACAAATAAGTTGACAAACATCTAAAGCAATAAGGAATATTACATAATATGACACATTAAAATATTTTTTCTTATTAGCATAACTGTTTATATTATTAATTAGTGCCCAAAAATATTATAATACATTTGTACTAAATTACAACATACATACATAAGTTTTATCATAGATCATATTCATACAAAAAAGTATTGATTGTTTCAATCGAATTTGTCGCCTAATATGATTTGCAGTACACCATAACATATATCCATAAGTTTCAACATCATACACTACATTCGTCCAGTCTCATTAACTATTTCGATCAAATGCATCATCTAATATGATTATAATTTTCTTAATTATGTCTGGTAATTTATCTTCAAAAATGTTCACTCTGTCATCTGTTTTATTGACTATTGTGGCACTCCTCGGAATTGGAGACAATACATGTTTAACTGGTAAGAAGGTATAATAATTTCTAGTTCTGTATTCAGGAACTTTTATAGAGATTAAGTTACTCATACCATACGCCCCATGTAATACAGAGTGAAAGAATTTAACATCTGAAATCATCCTACGGCCTCTTAGCTTTAATAAACCTAGTTCTTTTCTTAGCTGTTCCTTAGTGTAATGTTGATATATCTGGTGTAGTAAAAAGTAATCCATTATTTTTGCATGACACTGAAGGCTTGACTTACCATAGTTAGAATGATCCGATTTATGTCACACATGCGCCATTTTGTTCGATAAAGTGTTGCCATTTGGAAGGTAATATCATGATGCCTCTCTCATAGAAGCCCTTGTCCCTATTGGCAAAAAATTGAGACAGTCGATTTTTACAAGCCTCTCTTGAAGCGAATTTTTCACTAGCAAACGTGTTCGCCATGGACAGGAACAGATGGTATTCACTCGGTGCCAGGTCCGGACTATAAGGTGGAAGCATAAGAACCTCCCAACCAAGCTCCCGGAGCTTCTGGCGAGTCACTATCGATGTGTGTGGCCTGGCGTTGTCCTGGTGGAACACAATGCCTCTCCTATTGGCCAAAGCTGGCCGCTTCTGGGCGATTGCTGCCTTCAGACGGTCCAATTGTTGACAGTATAGTTCCGAGTTAAGGGTTTGGCCGTAGGGGAGCAGCTCATAGTAGATAATTCCCTGCCAATCCCACCAAACACACAGCAAAACCTTCCTGGCCGTCAATCCTGGCTTGGGCACCGTTTGCGCCGGCGCACCGCGCTTCGACCACGACCGTTTTCGCGTGACGTTGTCGTAAGTGATCCACTTTTCATCACCAGTCACCAACCGCTTCAGAAATGGGTCGCTTTTGTTGCGATTCAGCAGCGATTCGCAGATGGAAATTCGGTCCATGAGGTTTTTTTGCGTTAACTCGTGTGGCACCCATACATCAAGCTT
>JAGDQP010032818.1:0-21055 GCA_022664845.1 Lepisma saccharinum | reverse complement strand
GATAAAGATAAAATGAATTGTATGGGCGGTAACAGCACTATGACTTATCCCCGTCCCGTTTGAGAATTGGAAGAAGTCTCCATAATCTAAGCACAATAATGGCTTCATTGACTAATTATTGGGAAGTCGTATAATGCAAGAGCATCTGTATATGGGGAAATGTTAAGGCAATACCTGTTAATAATAATTATTACATGAAAATTGTGATAAATGAATAACATAGTATGTATTTAATAATAATTGCTGTGTAATTTGAGAGTTTTACTGTATATAGCTTAAATTAGTGTATTGAAATCGCGGGCCTCTAAAATTAGTTCGTTATTCGCGGGTTTTACTGTATAATCGGGTAATTTTTTTCGACTAATGCTACTAGAGAAGTTTCTAACTATCAGCTAATCAGGCAACATTCCATAACCAGGCCGACGATAAAGATGTATTCGTGTTCCCTCGCTGTGAACATGAATAATGATTTGGAGTAATGAAAAGTTCATTAAAAAAAAAGTTAGAAGTTAATTAGAAATGTGTATAAACCTTTTTTCTAGAAGACATGTTCATTTTCTTAACAATTTGTTTAGTGATTATAGGCCTTCTTCGCATTATTGAAGATTGTTCACGTCAAGTTGAGTTATTTTTTGTTGTTGTCAATTTCCATCATCAGTCTTAAGTTTATATTTGACAATTTCTAGAAGAGTACAGTTGAGTAAAGACATTTTCATTTTCTTAACAATTTGTTTAGTGCTTATAGTCCTACTTCGCGCTATTGAAGACTGTTCACGTCAAGTTTAGCTACATTTTTTATTTTTCATCATCAGTTTTTATTTGAAGATTTTCGTTTTGAATTAGGTCTTACGTATAATTATATCATATGTAAATTTATTAAAGTAATATTCTCAAGAAGCAAGAACTGGGCCTTATTGTAGTCACCCTAATAAAATAAGGCCGAATGGAAGCATTTTTACTTTTTGTGTTCTTATCATGAAGGAATTGAGCTGCGCTCTCAAGATTTACATATATTGTACTAGAAACAATAAAATTTTAAACACAGTTAAAATTGCATAATTATCTGCTTTGTTGTTCGAGAAATATTCAAAAGTATTAAGGTGGGCCTTATTGTGGTCATTTACCTTATTAGTGCAAAATAATTCTGTCCTTTAAGGGGGACGCCCCAGTGTACCTCCTTTGCTAGGCCACTGCGATCGATTACAGTACAACAAGTGAAATTGACGAGAACTTGTATTATTCCGTTTGATTCAATTCGCCTTATCTCTCAGTCGCACCAGGCAAATGCTGGAGTGGTACTTACAAAAGAGTCCTAGCCGACTAGCTTCCAACATCCTTTTCACTACTCTATTCTGGTCTGAACCTAAGATGACTACATGCCATAAATAAAATTCAATTATACCATTTCATAGGATTTTTCTTCAAGAGTCTCGTTTAACTTAAATTAGGTCATTTATTTGAGGTCTTTCCCGGGAATTGATAAAACCCGATGCATTACCTGACTATTGTAGGGACATAAATGTTCATTTTTTTATTTATCCTTAGAAAATCTTCAACGCTGTGGAAGACTAAGCGATTGCTGAGGAAAAGCTATTGTATTTTTTAGGTTACGAATTACCTTTCTCTTATGTGGCATCGCGCCTCAAAGAGGCAGACAATTCCTTGAAAGGGGCGCTACCTAATAATTTGTATACAGGGTGATTCACGACGAAGTCAGATGAACTACCGCCTGAACTAAGTCGACTCAATTCACCTAAGGGGGAACACAAGCCATAAGAAGCAATGTTATAAACTGTTTCCATATTTACAACTAAACTACTTAAATTTAAGACGTGTAATTTCACGCCATAATAGGTATATCATTAAGCAACTTGTGACACAAAATGTATGCCTATATTAGTATATAAAGGAAATAAAAACATTTTAAAAAGCCTAAGTTCTGTTTCTCAGAGTCGCAGATAGATGGCGCACGAGGGTTCACTGAATATACCGATGCGACGTATCTGCAGAAGTACAGTATAAAGAAAAGATCAAAAGTACAATTGGTGGTCTTACATGAAAGAGAAAAGTAGTCTGTTTGTGCTAAAAAGAGTTTTATTTGTCTTACAATTGAAACGACTGAGATTCATTTCCGACAAAATTTGAGATGTGTCTCAGTTAGTTATCTCGCTGTCTTGACAAAAACAGAGGTTGAGCTGTAGTGTTGAAAACTGGGAGCTCTTTGTAAGTGATTCAGCCGTTCAGTGCTTGTAGAGAAACTGGTGGGATTATTTTATTGCTTACGAAAGAAAACCAAAACAGATGATGTCAGCACAAAGACGAGTAGGGGAAAGCGAAGGTAAGACACACAGTTACAAGACGGTAGAAAAAGAAGAGTGACTTATGATTGACTGACCAGCCATTCTCAATGCTAAAAATGTATGTAGAACAGAAGACGGGCTTAGAGTGGGTGACACACAACGCAATATATTATATTTCCAATTGCCCTGGTATTTCTATTTACTGTTTCCGAAGGTAGGAAGGCTGTAGGAAAGTCCTTGAGTGGGTGGGGGGTTGAAATGGTGGTAAAGATTAGTTATATATAGACTTCTTTCTATACTCTGTGACGGCGCATGGTTTTATTTTTACAAGCTCTTCAGAATTGAACGGGACTTTTAGAGTGACCAGATTACGCGAAGAAGAACAAAAAAAAAAAAAAAGAAAAGAAAAGGACACAGTGTCGTCTGAATATCGGTCATCTGGCCTCCAATTTTTACTATTTTGTCCCTTCATTTTTAGCACTTAAATAATAGGCTAGTATGCAACTCGGACAAATTTATTTTCCGAAAATTATATCGAGACATGATAATCGACAGAATCACGTAGAAGAGAGTCATGCCAGTTTTGTATCTTTAGTAAGGCTCTGCCGAAGTCTTCCTACTATATACACCAGGGTCAGATCTAGAAATCTCCCCCCCCCCTACAAAATACTTTTAAGGTCTCCCCACTCAACCTTAGAAAAATAAGAAGTTTATTAATCATATTATGTGTTTATCGGAATAAGTTATAGAAAACAAATTATTTTGTGAATGTTAACTTTAATTATAGTTACATTTAACAACTATGTATTTACAACTTTTTCATACACTTCTTAACGAGGTAATCAAAGTTACAATGAAAATTAAGTAACACTAATAATAATAATAATAATAATAATAATAATAATAATAATAATAATATAATAATCAATTTTATTGCAGAAACAAATGAGAACATCAAATATACATTAACAGAAATGAAAGGTTGACAGTTAATTGAGAATTAAGGTTATTTAAATAACCACAGTATGTAAGTACATTAACTAACTCTATGGCTTATGGAACTCGCAAGTTCATCGCCGAAGTAACAAACGTTGGCGATTGGCTTCTATCCTGGACAATATCAAGCCAGTTTTCATCATGAACACCTACTTCTCGAAGATCTCTTCTAATATTGTCCTCCCAACGACGTCTCTGTCTTCCCAATGGCCTCCTTCCATCCGACCTTCCAACCAGGATATAATATAATTTCGTTTTTCCCCCATCCGAGCTACATGCCCTGCCCACCTTAGTCGTCGCGATTTCATTATTTTTACTACATCTGGTGAATCGTACAGTCCGTGGAGTTCTTCATTATGCAGACTCCTCCGCTCTCCAGTCATCTCGTCGCGTTTCGGCCCGTGTATCTTTCTCAAAACCTTATTTTCAAACACACTTAATTTATGTTAATCTGCCAGGGTCGTACTCCAACTTTCGCAACCGTAAAGTATTATCGGCAGAATAACCGTTCTGTATATTTTTAATTTCAATTTCCTTGATATTAATCGCGATGTTAGAAGTTTTTGGACTGAGTAGAAACATGCGTTCCCCGATACTAAGCGACTTTTTATTTCTTCCGTGACCTCATTTTTGCTTGTTATGTATGCTCCCAAGTATTTAAATTTGTTGACTTTCTCTATGACCTCATCCCTAATTCTTATGTTCTTATTTCCTTCATTCCCTGTGTTTCGGCTTGTTATCATGTATTTTGTTTTATCTATGTTTACCTGTAGACCTATCTCATCGCAGCTTCTAATAAGACATCGGTGTTGCTTTGTAGTGCATTTATATCGTCCCCTATTAAATCTACATCATCCGCGTATACAAGCAGTTGATTCAAACAATTCAATGATAGTCCCTTTTTGTTCCCTTTAATTTTTAAAATCGCATATTCTAACGCAAAGTTAAACAGTAGTGGGTACAAGGCATCGCCTTGTTCCAATCCGTTGCGAATTTTGAAACTATCTGACATATTATTACCTATCCGTACTCTGCTTATGGGGTCGCTGAGACACATCTTCACTAGTTGAACCAATTTTTTCGGAATTCCAAATCGTATCAGGATACTGTATAACTTTTCCCTTTTGATAGAATCATAAGCTTTCTTAAAATCAATAAATAGCTGATGAACCGTCCCACTGTATTCCCATTTCTTCTCCAAAATTTGTCTTAAGGCAAAAATCTGGTCCAACGTGGATCTATTTCTTCTAAATCCACATTGGTGATCTCCAATTATTTCATCTACGTATACACTTAGGCGTGTTAACAGATTATTACTTAATACCTTGCAACAGGTTGGAAGTAACGAGATTCCGCGGTAATTATTACAGTCCGATTTATCGCTTCTTTTGTAAATCGGAACTATTATTGAGGTTTTCCATTCCTTTGTGAGCTCCCCGTTTCTCTATATGTCACTTATCAGTGTAAAGGACTGTTTGACGAGGACCTTGACGACCATTTTTCTTAGACGACCATTAACCTATCCCCTCCTCCCGACAAATTTTTTTTAGGAAAAAAATCCTCCCTTGATGATACTTTTCTTGTTGACCAATATCCTTATCCCTGGTCGTCGGCCTCTTGGGGTGTCTGCTCCCGGAACTGCGGTGCCGGGGATGCCTGTTTTGAGGTTTTTCTCAAGAGAAACTTTTGGTGCACGATTGTGTATATTTCGTGCGTGTGCGATTGCGAAGCGAATCACGAACTATGTTGCGAAGAAACTATGCTTATAAGGACTATACGATGGAGGGAATGACAAAGCTAGAAAATGAATTTAGAAGTGATGAACAGAACACTACATCTAATAATCTATTCATTTTGCGCTAGCAAGAAAAAATCAAGAAAAAGCTAATAAATACAAGTCAATCGAGGTCAACGAAGGAAGAAAAGGAATTACGTCAAAAATATTGATGAGATATATGCAGAATGGGCAAAAGCTAATAAAGAAGGAACACCAAAAGCTCCCAGTCTAAGGAATATAAGGAAAGTTGCAGACCAAGATATGGATGATGATGTGCGGGCGAATTTATCGGCCAACCAAGAAGAGGATCCAAGCAAGAAAAGAACGAGATCACCAGAAGGAGAAGAAACTAACAAAAGATACAAGCAGGAGAAGGAGATTGAAGAACTGAGAGTGAAAGCAGCATATTTAGAAGGGAGAGTAGAAGAATTAGTGAAAAACCAGGAAAAGCTAGAAAAAGAAAATGGAAGATTTAGGGAAATTGAAATCAAGATGGTTAGGTGGCAAACCAAGGTGGAAGAAAGAGACCAGGAGGTGGACAAGCTAGAAAAGATGGTCAGCGAATTGAAGAAAGAAGCCATTGATGGCAGTATCAGGATAAAAGAATTGGAAGTAACCCTTAATGAAGTAAAGATAAACAGGTTGGAAACAGACGAAAAATTACATCAACAGGAGGAGGAAATACCCAGAGTATATACTGAAAACGGTAGCCTGAAGGCGATTAAAGAAACAGCAACATGAACATCGGTCGTCAGTTTTGCGGATGTCCTTGAAAAAGCCGTCAAGGTTCCAGAAAAAACAAAATTATAGAGTCTACCAAGAGGAACACAAGACCTACAACCATGATCAAACCAAAGTAAGGCGAAACACTTAAGGATACCAGGATGCGTATTACCAAATCAATTAACAGGAACGATAAGATCAATTTTCAAATGGTTCAAACGAAAACAGCTATAATTCTTCAGATGGCCTCAACAGATGATGAAGAGAGATTACTAAATCACCCGAACATGAAACATAACTTTGAGATGACAAACAAGAGCGAGAAATGAAATCCCTTGATGATTATTTATGGTATCCCTAAGGAGATGAAGGAAGCAGAGGTAATGGAAGAGTTGCTGGTGAGGAATTTGCAGGAGATTACTGACGAGCAAAAACAACTAATTAAGCCACGGTTTAAGATCTAGAAACCAAGATCGTTATCATCTGGTAATAGAGGTGCCAAAACAAGTTAGACAGCAACTACTGCAGAATCCTAAAATATATATAGGATATGAAGTAACTAACATCAAGGCGTACGTAGTAGTAACGATTTGTCTAAAATGTTTTGATTATGTCCATATTGCCAACCATTGTAGGAACGACTCAAGGTGTGGAACGTGCGGAGAAAAGGATCATAAGAAATTATTGCAAAGATAAAGAGAAAAAAGTGTGCGTTCCGTGTTTCTCTAGAGGTAAGAAGTGTGGGGGTAAGCAACAGGACTGTGCACAGTATAAACTAAGCTTGCAAAGATTGATTTACAGGCTTGATTATGGAAGTTAGACATAATCAAGAAGAACTTGGATAACAAATACAAGAGAAAGCTCCCCCCGTGCAAACAAAAAAGGAATCTCAATCGATTCATGGAATTTAATAGAAATAAAGAGAATGAAATGATAAATAATTAGCTATTAAGTAGTTATACTAAAACTACCGATAAATTCCTCTACATCAGTTCTGGGCACACAAATTTTGAGGTGAGTAATCAGGTTGTACTATATTTCATAAACCCGAGCCTAACAACATTTCCGAGAGGATTTGCGCAAATGGTGGCCTTATCACATGATGATTTTGACCTTAATCAAATGGAGCATGAAATTATTGAGCTTGAAAATAACAAACGCTTAAATATCTACTTTTCTAAAAACAGGTATGCGTGTGGATTTATGCACGTTGAATCAAGTAGAGACGACTTCCTGAAGGACTTGGGGCTAACATTGGAGTTGCTGTCAGAACTAGAAGGAAATATAAGGAAGAAGATTACAGTACCAGCAGTAGGTATGGGTCTATGGAAAGCAGATCCGTATGCAGTTCTGAAGAAAAGAAAGGAATTTGAAAATGAAATTCAACACATAGGAATAGAAATGATTATAAGTGATCGAAACTTCTTCAGAACTAATTCAAGGACACTAGAAGATTTAGAAGCAGTAGAACAAGAACAAAAAGAGGAAAATATAGATACATCGTCAAATACGGATCTGAAAATAGAAAAAAAGAGGTAAATGAAGAAAACAAAGACGAATTAGCAGATGTAATCAATGAGAAAAGATAAACCAAAGAAACAAATACGAAAAAGAAAAGAAGAACCTGGAAATCCTGGATACGAAGACTTTATAGGAAGAAAAATGGAAAGCAACCAACTACTGAACAGCAAGAAGATGTGATAGAACAAACAATATATCCAGGAACTCAGGAAACAGATAAAAAAACAGACTAGATGACCAGCTGGTAGAAGAAGAAAATAGAAGAAAAGATGACTTTGACCCGTAAATATTCTATGAAAACCTTAATTTAAACTATATTCTAACCAGGCTTGAGGAGCCACAAACTCTGGTGGCGGCCTGAAGAGTGATAATAAGAAGTTACCATCTCAATTGAAAAAATATAACGTTCCCGGTGATCGAAGAGGTGGACAAAATTAATCTGAGGTCCAATGGTATCACCACTGACCCACAAGACCTGTTAGCGTTTATTCACAAAGTTTTTGAGAGGAGGGAGGAATCTTTCCAACTGAATAACGTGTATAGGCAGTTCGTTATGGCGTATGGAAGGATTGCATTTAATCCACTAGAGAAGTTCCCAGCATGCTGCGTCCAAACACGACAGCCATAGTTATGTTCAAGATAGTACAAGTTAATCTGGATAGATCAAAACTCACAACAGCAGAAATTAGACACTATTGTGAGAAGGAAAGTGTGGACGTGGCATGCCTCCAAGAACCATACACATTTAAAGGGAAATTAGTTAATATGCCAGTTAGTGTCGTAGCGATACTGCCTAATGATCCAACTCCCATGGTAGCAGTTGTAATATTCAACAGGAACATAGATGCTTTAACACACTTAAGATATGTAGATAAATGTACCCTGTGTGTGGATGTTTCCAGGGGAAATTATAAAGTAACCATAGTGAATATTTATTGTCAGTTTTCCCTCCCGAGAGAGGTTATTGTACAGAAAATAGATAATATAATGAATGGAATGCAAAAGAAAAATACCATAATTTTGGGGGATTTTAATGCTAAGTCTTCGCTCTGACACTGCACAAACGCGGACGAAAATGGTGAAAAGTTCGAGGAGCTGATTGAACAGCACAATCTTACTGTTATAAACAGAGAAGGTCAACCACTTACGTATATGGGCAGGGCTGGAGCGGGGTCTAATATTGACGTAACTTTGGCAAAGGTAAATATATGTAAATCGTATATGTAACTGGTCCGTGGACGAGCACGCTACTTCTAGTGCCCACAACGTCGTCTGCTGTAACGTGAATGACGAAGAAGACGAACTAAATAACGAAATATCCAACGAGGATTGTAAATTCAACTATAACATAAATAAATTAAACAAGAAAAAAATCATAGATAATCTTGTATTACCACAAATTAACCGAAATTGTGACCTTCAAAAACAACCTGGAGCTTGAGGAAGCAATTTGGAGAGCAATAGAAAATTCAACACCTAAGAGAAGACAGACAAATGATAAAAGAAAGCCTTTTTGGACGGAGAGTCTGAACAGATTGAAGAGGAAGATGAAAGCTAGCAGGAAGAGCTACAGTGCAGCCGGGGATCACACATTGAGATAAGCAAGATTACAGACGTATAGGAGAATAAAGCAACAATTTGAAACGGAATTAAAAGAAACTAAGAAGAAGTCCTGGAGTAAGTTTATTGAAGAAAATCTACAACAAGACCTCTGGGGCATGCTATATAAGATAATTATGTCCAAGATTAAAACAAAGAGGGCTATGAATACCCTCAAGGACGATTCAGGACAATTTACCACGAGTTGGAAAGACACCATAAAATTGTTTTATCAGAAGTTATTTCCGGACGACCGAATAGAAGATGACAATGAAGACAACAGAAGGATAAGGAATAAAGCCAAAGAAGTCCCAAGAAATGAAAATGATAACCCCGATGACCTGCTTGTGACTAATGATCAGGTGATGGAAGCTTTAAAAATATTAAAACTATGGAAGGCCCCAGGAGCAGATCAGATAAAAAATGAAATTTTTAGAAATAATGTTGATATATGGACCCCTTATTTAACCAGATTATTTAATGAATGTATAGAACAGCCAGTCTTTCCGAAACCATGTAAGGTAGCAAATTTGGTAATCTTCTTGAAAAGTGAGGGCAAAGATAAACTTAATCCAAAATCTTATAGACCTATATGCCTCTTGAATACAATAAGCAAAATTAAAAAAAAAAAATATTGGCTATAAAAATAAATAAAAAAAAGAGATAACCTGAAGAACTGCAAATTACAGTACAGCTTTCGCCCCAAAAAATCTACAGAGGATGCTATCAACGAATTGTGTAGTAACATATAAGCTTTACGAGACAAAACCTGCAAATATTTAATTGGAATTTTCTTCGACATTATGGGGGCATTTGACAACTTATGGTGGCCCTCATTGTTAGAAGAAATAAGAAAGCTTAAAATCAACAGCAAACTATGGAAGTTAATACAAAATTACTTTCTGGATCGAAAATTCGAAGTAGGTACAGCGGACGGAGTTGTGGTTAAGACTTCTACAAAAGGATGCCCACAGGGCTCGGTGCTGGGTCCGATCTTTTGGGATCTAGTATTTGAGCCGTGCTTGGATGTATTGAATGGAATGCAGCAGGTAGTGAGGGTGGTGGGATACGCGGACGACCTGGCAGTGGTGATTAAGGGAAACAGTCGATTGGATATTCAAACAAAAACAAACAATGTAATAGAAATGATGACATCATGGTGTAAAGCAAATAAATTAACAATATCCTCCGAAAAAACGAAATATGCATTATTCAAAAGAAAACTAAATTACAATAGAGGACCTATAATTAAAGTAAATGGTAAAACAATTAAGCTAGAGAAGTATCTCAAATTCTTAGGACTAATTCTGGATGAAAAACGTGACTTCAGAATGCACACAAGTATAACAAAAAGTAAGGCATTAAAAATTTCACCAAAATTGGTTAATATAGCAGTAAACAATCTAAAAATTCCGATGAAAGTATACGCATTTACCATGATGTCATCATAAGAGCAATAGTGGGATACGCGGCTAGCGTATGGTGCCATAGACTCGATAATAAGAGGCAAAATCAGATTATAGACAGAGTTCCACGGCAAATACTTTTACGACTGTCAGGCGCATATAGGACGACATCGGTCGAGGCACTCCAGGTCGCGCTGGCGGCCTCCCACTACATCTCCAGGTTAAAAAGATGGGAGCCATATACTGGATCAAAAAAGAAATTCAGGATAAAGTCGTTAACATCCTACATAGACCAGCTGAGACTAAAGCTGAAGTCAACTTAGCTATAAACAGTGCGTGGCAGGAATTATGGAATACAACTGAAAAAGGAAGAAGAATGTACTCCATTTTTCCGGATATTGAAGAGCGGATGGAACTAAACTTGGATATTACTGGTGGGCGCATGCACTTCCTGACGGCCATGGCCCCTTTCGTCGGAAGTTACAGGCAATGAATATTGTAGAAGACAACCTATCTCATACATGTGGAGTGGTGGCCACGCCAGAACATATAAATAAATCTGCATTGCAGAGAGACAGAACACCTTGTGGTGGAAGAAAGAGAACTCCTGAAGGGAATGCCCGTCGCAGAGGTTCTGCGAACCCCGGAACTTGCGGCGGCCCTCAGAGAGTTAACTCAAAAAGTTTCAAACTATCATAAAAAGAAATTTAGAAATGGCGTGGACCACCCACCATAGGAAAAATAAATAACAATACAAGGGAAGATAGTCCGACTGATTGGCGCGTGTGAGCCTTCGCGAGGCCGCGACGACCGCGTCTACCGTGAATCGGACTTATGACGAAAACAGCAAAGGACATGAGTAAATGATCCTGCCGGAACCCGCTAGAAGAGCGCCTTGTGGCGGAATCCGTAATAAGAGACGCTCGTGAAGTGATAAATGTGAAACTATTTGGTGATGGGGAACTAAAAATAAATGTGCAAGTGTAACTAAATTAGTGGCAACGATAATTACGCTAACTTTTGGAATCCAGAAGGAAGCGATAGTGCAGAAGTGTGAGTGTGGATGAGTGAATGTGAAAGAAGGAATAATAGTGCTAGTAGTGAGAACAGAAGAAGAAGTGATAGGATACTTCAACCTACAGAGAACTACGATAAAAACCAGAAAGGGAAGTGGAAACCAAGGAGGGATAGCGAAAAATACTTTGTGGCTTTATCGTCAAAACCACGCGCACCTTACCCAACTAATTATCTTCTTTTGTACTTACAGGAATTGAGAATAAGAAGAAAAGAAGAAGAAGCTCAAGTCTATGTTTGTCTCGTCTGTTTTCTCCATGTGATGTCTGTACTTGTGTAAATGTATTATGCAATCTTTGTTCTATGTTTTTACAATAAAATTGAGGATAAAGTAGATAGGGGTCACTCCCAAGCAAATAAAAATAGGTCCAGCAAACAAGGAAAGGAGAACATTCTGGACTCCTGGCAAAAAAAGCCCGTTCCGCAACCCCAGAAGTCATAGACTGATGGAAATAGGAGTTTCTTGGAATGCCGGAACTCCAGTTTTTCTTCAGCATCAAGCTCCGCAGAATAAAATGGGCCCTTGGCGTTATGGGCAATACATATTATTTTATTAATACCCACTCTTCTTACAGATAGATACCCCAGGAATTCCTTTATGCAGGTATCACAATAAAATGTTTTGTACCTCAAAGATTACACTCTTTATTACTACTACACTTATAGCACCACTGCTGGAAGACCGCAAGATTAGGTTCATGTTCTGACATTCCACCCGCTACTTCCTTCTCGTGCCGAAACTCAATATAATAGAACATTAACATCCATTTGCGGGGAATACACCCACGACTAGACTGTATGTGGCATAAATGACCGGGGGCCATCATATTGCGACATACAATGCAGAATGATTCTCCGAAGACGTGAGGGTTCAGCCCTTTTTTAACCATATAAGCTTTCAAACACATCTTACATACCCCGCAGAGTGCCACATAAGGTATTACGCTGGTGGTTTGCAAAGCACTCTGCACCATAAAACCATGTATTAAACTCTTTAGTACCAGTTCATACATGCGGTGCGGGAGCCATGCGGCGACCGCGCGGCAGCTCCACAAACAGTTCACACATGCTGCGGCTTGTCTATGAACACTCTGCGACGTTCAAGAGCGAATCTCAGTTTAAAGAACTATCGCAATGGATGCGCACGTTCGTGCAATAGTAGAAATAATTTTCTTAGATATGAAATTTCAACTTTCTCCTTTTATTCAAATTGAGAACATGCCCATTTTAAAATAAGATCAGTGGTCCTGTTTCCTAACAGATATGTTTTTATATAACATGAAGTAATGTTGATATTTTATTTGTATGAAAATTATTTGTCAGTGCACAAATAAAAACTTTTATTAATTTTATGAAACCGTATTTTACAGTGCATTTACGAGCAAGAAAATTCTTAGACAGTTCCATCTATATTATTTTTTGTTTTCATTGGAATATTCCTACCATATAGTGAGAATATTGTACCTGCAAGTGTAGACATTTTCAAGTTCTGAGGGTATTCTCTTGTAGGTGGGAGTGACAGTTTATATGGGGAGGGGATTTGCTGCAGGTTTGGCTAGTTTAAACCAATGTGGTTCAAACCAATTTTTTTTCAAAATATCAATTGGTTTAAACAAATAAATAATAATAAAAATGCCGCAAATACTGTGAACTTCGTGGTGACGATTTCACATATTAAACCATCTGCGATAATTTTATATAATTTTTGCCTTATAATCAAGGGGTCCCTGGTTCGAGTCCAGGTGGGGATAATGGTGCAAATCGAGTACTGGTTCGGATTCCACTTTGAGATGTTGTTGTAGGTCCTATCCTTCATAACCTCGCTGCTGCATATGAACATTAAGGAGAAACAAACTTATTTCTATCCATATGTAATATAAAATAAAGCAAGGTATTTAGACAACTGTTTTTTATGGGGTGGCAGTTTTTGCCAGCCCTGGTTTGCTACCATTATTTTGTTTAAGTTCACATTTTTTCTATATTATTATTTAAAGACTGACATTTTTTGTCCCTCTTGGACTCGAACTCTACCACTTCGAAGAACCTGTACTAGGCGATTTATCATTTTTTCCTAGATTAATATCAAGGAAGTTGAAATTGAAAATATACAGAACTGCCGTTCTGCCGGTAATACTTTGCGGTTGCGAAAGTTGGAGTACGACCTTAGCAGATGAACAGCAATTACGGGTGTTTGAAATTAAGGTCTTGAGAAAAATGTACGAGCCAAACCGGGATGAGATGACTAGAGAATGGAGAAGACTGCATAATAAAGAACTCCACGGAGTGTAAGACTCAACTGATTTAAGAATAATGAAATCGTGACGACTACAATAGGCAAGTCATGTAACTCTGATGAAAGAAAAAACAGACTATATTCCATCTTGATTGGAAAGCCGGAGGGAAAGAGACCGTTGGGAAGATCGAGACGACGTTGGGAGGACAATATTCGAAGGGATCTTGGAGAAATAAATGTCTGTATTAAAAACTGGCTTGATCTTGCCCATGGTAGAGCCCGATGGCGAAATTGTTTGCTACTGCGGCGATGAAATTACGAGTTCCGTAAGCCATAGAGCAATTAAGTAAGTAAGGATAACATCATTTTTCACTACAAAATAAGTTATCAATTTATACATCCAATTATTCATTTTAATATTCGGTCAGACTTTATTTTATTATTCAGTTTATATAATTCTCTACTTAACACAGAGAAAAATATGAAGAATCTCAATTTTCATAATTGAATAGTTGAGAGAAAAAGAATAGATTAAGAAAAAAAGATTCCAAAATAGACAAACCGCACAACTCCCGTGCCGCTAGTGTGAACCATCCAATTCTGTGCAATAGCCCGTAAGGAACTTGCGGCTGCCGCGCGGTCGCTGCACCCCTACGGCCGATGCGGCAGGTCTGCGGCACCATCCCGCAGCCGCAGAGTATGTGAACCACTCCATTTATTTCAATGGCCCATAAGCTTGCGAACGGCTGCCGCGCGGTCGCCGCACGGCTTCTGCACCGCATGTGTGAACTGGGACTTACAATAAATCACACTGGCGGTGGTGCATGACGGCTTATTTCGACATTTACAACACACAGCCTTACACTTCCCCGCATACCGATCTCTGTTGAAAAATGTCTTATGACACTCCTCACAATAGTAATTGCACGAGAATGCCGCTGTCAAATTAGTAATGACATCATAATGATTAATGCTGTATAGGAAATTAATTCATTTACCCTCAGTGTGGCTTTTAATTAGTACCTTCACACCAGATAGACCATCATACACTGTTAATTTATACCCGACTAGGTGCTGTTGACATTTCCACTGGTAGTTAATTTCACATTGGCCTTCTGGCATAACCCAAACACTTCTTCTGCAATATATTTTGGATACTGATTGCGAAACTTTTGTTGCTCCTTTTTATTATCGGTGTTATTGGCTAGCCCTACTGCGACAACCAGGGCATGAGCTATACAGCGACTATCAATATTTTTAATACGCACTATATCGTGGTTGCGCGCTATATATTCTGAAGTGGTGGCGAAATTTTGTTTTACATGACCCTCGCCCGTAGGTAGTTCGATGTGGTGGAACTAGATCACAAAACGATCCTGGTACAGAAATGAGGTGTTCGATTGAATTACTTTCTCAAGCGCACTCCATACATTATCGCCGCTCATATTTCTAGCCGCTTTAAATGATAGATAAAACGGTTTATCTGGGTGATTTTGGTTAATAAAAGTAACAGCTTCTTGATGATGCGGGAGTACACCCACCATTAAACGCTCTACTGACTGTCTCATTGCCTTCTCCACCCATGCTATGGGGTTTTCACCAGTGGATGGAGATTTTATCTCGACAGTTATTAACGTTCCGTTATCCTTAAATTGCTTATAATACTGTCGAGATTCACTAAGAATATTAAAAGTTTCCATTATAATTAACTCTCAATATTTTGAAAATAAAAAACTATTAATTATAGAAAATTGCAATTCGGAATAATATGCTACCGCAAGGTATAGCTATAAAAGGGTTGACTGCTTTTTTAAATATGCTATTAGCGTTTTTCTTTAACAACACAAAGTTTTGTTTTAGCAGGTCCTGCTATAGAACGCTGGGAACCGTTTGCTGTAATACTATTGTCGTAATTAACCCTCAACATTTATTATAATCAATCTGAAAATAAAAATTATTAATTATTAAATTTTCAAGCGGTTGCGGGGGCTAATTAACAAGATCAGTATAAATGTGGGAGAATATTGTTTCTACAGCAACACATTAATATTTGAAACTTAGCCGTATGCACAAACAGCAATTGCTATAATAGCCTATTATCGTAATTGCCCCCTTAATACTTGTTATTTTAACCGTAAAGTTTTGCGAGGCCTTAGGCTATTAGTGTTTATACTGCCACAATTCTCGTATATTTGCAATTCAGTGTCCTGCTTACAGTTAGCGCAAAAAGTATTAAACAAAACAAAAAAAACTGTTTATCTTTCGATTTGATTCTAAAACAACAATAATAATGTCATATTTTCCATACTGCAGAATTACACTATTAGCAACTTGTCTTTTTCTTCTCAGAGAAACAACAGCAATTCCTCCACCTTTAGTTAGCGAATGCAAAGCACAGAAGTCCTACAGTAGCAAAATATAATTTCCGTATACAGTATTTAGCACAAAGGACGTATATTAGCAAATGCAACCCTATACGCTAATAGCAAACCTTGATTTTTATTCTTTATTAAATGGAAACTCGGTTTCATGCTTTCATTTCCTTAAAGAAACACGATTTCTGCTTTAATAATAGACGGCTTGAAGAGTGAAACAACAACGACAATTTTAAACACACCGCATGTACTGCTACCTACGTGGGGCTTTTAAAAAGCTCCTGGCGTTACACGTGACATGCGTGTGTAGAGTAAATTAAAAAGAGATGTATTGATACACTTTTCAGTGGCGGGTGCAATGTCGTTCTCGAAGAAACTAAAACATATGCGCTGTCTGTTAAGTAGCACTTTGATCATTTTTAAAAGCAAATATTATTATTAGAAACAGTTGTTTTAGCTTCAAGGTTACAATGAGTTATTTTTACCTTGTGTTGTGTGTGAGGCGAATAGTGCGTGTAACAAGAACCAAGGGCAATATTAATACTTTATGTTCTTGTTTCTTTGACTTTTAGAATCAGATATTATTATTAGTAGTGGTAGTATTATGATTGTAGATAGTTTATTTCTTTTATAATTACCACTCAAAACTAATTCACAACAATATTCGAGTAAGCAATTTCGTAGATTTAGCAATTTCTGTTTTTAAAACCAGCAACATGAAGCGTAAATATTCACTTTTTTCTTTATAGGCTTATTAAACAGCCGCGCACGTAAATTCTAAGTGAGCACGTCGCCACACATGCACAGAGAGAGTATTGTCCTCGAAAATTCTCGAAGCAGCTAACACACACACACCCACACATATGTTCATTACCATACTGATGTTTCCAGAAACAGTTGTTGCGATGTTTTAACACTAAATCAAAAAGCATAATAAATTTCTCTTTTCGCGGGGTCAAACAAAACTAGAATAGGGCAATATTTCGTCACGGTTTAGTGCAGCCATTGCGTTATTGGTTTTACCCTAGAAATTGCAATAATTTGCACTTGTCTGTTTAGAATTCAATTTTCCCTAAATAAGACATTATTATTGTTGTTGTTTAGGCAATATATATATACGCACTTTTTGCAAACTCTCTTCCTACTAATTTTTTTATCGAGGTCTACATGCAGCAAAAGCAGATCAACAGCAGACATTCAATATGGCAGCTCTGGGCATAAAGAAGACAAAGTATGGCGAGAAATTGCTAAATACACGAATTTCAAAACAATAGAAATTACACGGATATTTCAATACTAATAAGCATGTAGAAAATAGTATTTTGTTTTCACTTTCCAATATGCACACTAGGTTGGTTCGATGAACACTAACATATCGTACTGCCTTCCACGGTGATATCCAAGACTGGACTGAGGAATGAGGTTATTAGCCCGAGCAGGTGTTACATTTCTGGAAGCTTCTCGCGAAAGAGGCTTATTAATGATTGTTATGTTCGCTGCCTGTAGCCTCTGTGATGTGTGGGTTGAAGAAAATGCATGTATTCGAGGTTAGCTCGTAGCATCGTGCTGTTGTAATCTCTGCTATGGGTGTTATTCGTAGCCTCTGTGCTGTGCTGTAATCTCTTCCCTTCGCGCACTGGTGTACTATGTGGCATTGAAACTGTTGTAATTTCTGAGTGTGGGCGGAAATTACTGCTGTGCTGGAATCTCTATTATGTTAAATAGATAGCTGCGTCGTAGCCTCTGTAGTGGTTGAAAAAGAGCTTCGTACTCTTTTATGAAATCTCTGCTATGTTAAATAGGGTTGAAAAAAATAGTTTGTAGCCTTTTATGAAATATAACCACAACAAATGCAACACGGCGGCTTTCGTTGGAGAGCGACCATGTAATCGCTGCTGTGCTAAATAGGGGTCGTAGCCTTGTAACTAAAAACTGCGACACCGCGTATCGTACAGCCCTGAAATATAGGGTTCTTCAGCAACCACGACAAATGCGACACGGAGGCTGGAAAAATAGACTCCTGAGTATAGGCTACTATGACCTCCTATACCATGCTAGGTAGGTTAGCTCGAGTACGGCCTTCAGGTTTTTATAATATGGCTCGTAGCCTTTTATGAAATATATTAAATTCAGATTACGGAGAGAAACAGGTTCAGGTGACATCATCCTACTGACATATCACAATTTTGTTAACTTTTCAGGAGAAGAAATGGATTTTTCAGTATGTTTAGCAAAATACCATACAAAAAGTTAGTACAATTTGTTTCGCGATACTTGAAAGCTAAGTGTAAGGAGGGGGGTTGTAACTTATGTCAGATGATTAAATGTATAGCAGGAACTGCATAGAACTTTGTAACTCAATTTTTATGAAAATAAGGTACGTCATTATGTCAGCCTACCGACGATTTATTTTGGTTTAGAATCGAAAATATTAGTGCTAGGTTTCCGTCACGGGTGGAATATCAAGGTCTACTCCTGTGTTTAGTAATGTTGTCCACTTGCTTAAAGGTCAGAAGTACAGAACGTTTCTATGCTTGAAGGTTTGACACTAATTGAAGATCTCAAGCAAGAACTACTAAATAGTTACATCTGTGTTTTTTAATAGTCCAGTCGAAATTGAACGATCTTGAGGAGAGTGGGTTAAAATATACTTCAGATTGTAAGAATCATATTTCTTCATTATATTCGACATGTATAGAGTACCGGTATATTGAGCAGTGGTCCTCTCCATTCTCTGAAATTAATATCTTAGATTGGGTTTGACTTAACACAGTTATTGAATGGGACATTGTTCAATATAGTTTAAAATTTTAAGTAAAATCACAGGAAAACAAATAAATGATTGTCTGCTTTTTGATGAAAGTACAAATGTGAGAACATATGTAACATCCAGTAAAGGTAAAGAATGGAACACTGCTAATACTGGACTACACTTGAGAAGAATTCAAGTTGACAACTGAAAAATGATACTTAAAAATTGAAACTCTAGTACATTTAATAATCACATAATGTAACTTTAATTTAAGTGCACCGAATTTTTGGAAATGATTTTACAAAATGAGAAGTAACTTCAAGCTGTACACTCAAATTAGAAATATGGGTCTAATACAAGTGAGTAAATATACGGGACACATTTTATATCTTTTTTCTAAAATATAATGTGGAACAAGAAGGAAAAGTACTGTTCTTAGTATTTTGTTAATCTGTTTCAGCATGTGATACAATTTAGCAATAAGACTGCAATTTAAATTATTTATTTTATTCATTGAGCTAGCAGTTTTATCTGCTTAATGTTTTGTTTAGCAAGGAGTTCGTAATATGTTACATAGATTTTAGCAATCCTAATTGTGACCTCTGTAATGTTTTCAATTATCAACATGCACGGCAGTGCATGAGCCAAGTTCTTCGCGTCAGAAAACGTCAGCAATGCCAGAAGCATGTTATACAGGAACAAGAGTTTATGGCAAAATCGACGATTTGGGGGTCCCGTAAAAAAAAAGATGTTAAAGATAGGAATATGAGCTTTTGCTGTTAAGGAGATATGGTAAATATGTGCAGATGTACAAAATTTCATATTCGTATCTCAAACTATGTTCTAGTTGTGGACCCCTGAAATTGCACATTTTAGGCTAACTGACTCACTCACTCACTCACTCACTCACTGACTGACTGACTGACTGACTCATCATATTGTTTAGGGTGTTTGGAGTAAGCTAGAAACATGAAATTTGGTATGAAGGTAGAGGATGATAAGTAGATAAAGGAAAAATTCCGACATTTTGAAAAGGTCGCCATCTTGGATTCAAAATGGCCGCCAACCCTACAATTTTAAAGAATACACAGCCTAAACGGCTGCCGCTAGAATAATGAAATTTAGTTTTACAGTACAACAACATTAGTAGATTATGAAAATATTAAAAATATCTCTAAAGACGCCATCTTGGATCCAAAATGGCGGGCGTCATAAATCCATTTACCAACTGCTTGAGCCAGAGATACGAAATTTGACATAATGATGTATTATCAAGAGTAGTTTAGGAAAACATAACAACGTTTTAAAAAATTCACCATCTTTGATTCAAAATGGCGGCTGAAATACCATTTTTCACATCGTTCGAGATAGAGAAATGAAATTTGGTATGACTGTGTATCATCACGAGTATGTCACGAAAATATACGAAAACGTTAAAAATGTGCCCATCTTTTATCCAAAATGCCCGCCCAAGCCCCACTTTATAACGACTGAAGCTAGAGAAACGAAATTTGGTATGAAGGTGTACCATTACGAGTAGGTTAGAATAAATTCGGCTCGTCTCCCCTACTAGGGAACAGTTCCCAGCTGGAGCCTGATTGCGATAAAGGGGTGCGCCCCAACGAGGCCATCTTGGAATTCTGGGGGCAGCGCCCCAATGAGGCGAAGCGAGTATATACATTACACAAGTGTAAAAAGCTGCGAAAGACGAGCAAAAGCACCAGGGGTGCAAACTATCCAGTCAACTCCTTCAACCTTAAAAAATGGTGAAATGGAATATGGATGAGCCTAGTTCCTCGCTCCAACTTCCAATACTCCTTCGTGTCCCACCAAGTTTTACTCGTCACAAACGTTAGCACTGCCAGGAGCATGTTATACAGGCAGAATGTGAAAGTTTCCCCATTTGGACGCAGCCTGGAGTATGAGGGAATATCTGCATCATGTGGCGCAGTGCACTGTAGATTTTGGTTGTGATAAAAAGACGCAGTTCCTCCAAACTCCTCAAGTTCGATGCGCGGCCTGCCGTGGGATTCTTGGCGCAGCGACGCGAGCGAATCGAGGGGAGTATCAACACGTACGGCAGTGCATGCAGCCGAGTTCCGCGTGTCACAAAACGTCAGCATGCTATACAGGAACAAGAGTTTATTGCGAAATCAGCGATTTTGAGGTTCTGTAAGAAAAAAGATGTTAAAAATTGAAATATGAAATTTCGAAGTATGACGGTATATCATCACTAGTAGATTACAAAATATCTGCAAAGACATCATTTTGAATCCAAAATGGCTGACTTCATAATCCA
>JAGDQP010032817.1:0-21055 GCA_022664845.1 Lepisma saccharinum | reverse complement strand
ACAGTTCATCTTTTGATTCAGCACCGAAAGTTACAAATAACACTATTCGATAGAGCATAACCGATTTGGTTATCTCAATTTTCGTTATTTTTAGTAAGAACATGTTACCTTTTGTAGAAGTAGTGTACGGGTGGTCTTAGGCAACCTATATACTGTATATATGACCGCCCTGCTGGTCTAGTGGTTACCGTTGCTGACTGCTGATCGTGGGGCCCCGGGTTGGATACCTACGCTCTGCCAAGGAAATTTTTCCAAAACGTGTCGGTCTGGAACGGTGTCCACCCAGCATCGTGATGAAATTGGGGACCTGCTGTGAATAGTGGCGAACATAATTGAGAACTTCGACTTTTCTCTTTCAATACGTCTCAAGACCAACACCTTTCCCGTAGGACGACCGATAAGTGCAGTCAGGGATTCCGCCAGGATTTTCAGCTGTGGTTCGTGTAAAGTAAAAATTGGAAAGTATAAGTGACGTTTTCAGGGTAAATATCGATTTTGACCGTAAAACATTTAAAGTTGGGGGTTCTGGCAGAATTACTAAATGTAGTAGCCAAATAACAGCCGTCCTAGACCTCCTTAGGTCGTCCGATTTGCAGTACAGACATCACCGACACATTTGTTGGAGATTCCCGTTTGTCCGAAAGAATTACGTTGTAACCATTTTATAATGACATATGTTTAGACGCCTCGTCTATAGAGTTAGGTACTCTGTGGCACTAATTTATTCCTCATAAGAAATGTGTTTTACAGCCTTACTTAATGCGACAAATATATATGTTTCCGTCATGTATAGAACGTCATTCTAAACCTCATTTTAGAGTAGGATTTTACAAGAACCAACGTTCTTTTAAGTTCTCTATCGTTGTTTGACCTTGAGAAGTTGACGTTGGACATCCAGACAAATTTCCTTACTATCCCATTTAGTCAATGATCTTCGAAAACTATTGCATTCAAGGTTTCAAGCTCCCAAAATTATTGTCACAATCAGACGGACTATCAGAAAGAAAAAACATGGGGATGAAAATTCGCAGAAGAAAATATATTCTTATTTACCCGTCCTAGAATCAATCTCCAACACATTTCTGTATTTGCCCGTCCTAGAATCAATCTCCAACACATTTATATTATTGTTGAAAGACAACAGGAAATAGTTTGCCGTTGATAACTTACGCCTAACTACTTATATGGCTTTTAATCAATAAAACTAGAATAGAATCCAATTACCCAGGATAGTATCCTATGGCAGACGTTTGTTACTGCTTCAATGAACTTGCGAGTTCCATAAGCCATAGAGTTAGTTAGTTAGTTTAAGTTCAAGGTGCTCCTGATTATAATATTTTTAATTTGAATTATATCAATATTTATGACCTTTAGGCATCTAAGTCTCAGACCGAAGAAGGGGGGAGGATTCGGAAAGGTGTCGGCCAGAACCTATGTTGAAGGTGCCATCTCGGCATTTGCCTGGTGTCACCGAAGAAAAACCCTGGAAAACCTCAGTCAGGATGGTCAGCCTCTGGGATCGAACCCACGACCTAGCGAATGCCACGCCAATGTTCAACCACTGAGCTACAGCGGCTCGGTTGTTCTACCATAGAGCTGAAATGAGATACCGTATGTCACATTTCAACCAATTAAATTTACTTTCCTAAAAGCCATTATGCGTACTGCCGTTTAAGCTAATTATACACGTTATGCATAAGTGATGTGTACTTGTTAGAAAAAATCAACATAATCCCATCGAAATGCCATCATAAAATTTGCCACATACATTCTAATCAAAAGCACCTTGAACATATATTTAAAAAATCGATTTTGAGATTAAAACAATGTTGTTTTTTTATTTTGAAAAATATAAATATTGGTCTAGTAAAATCAACGATCATCTTAAAGTACAGCTCTTGAAATCCCGAAACGAATGGTGCAAGTTTGAACTGTCAAGGACAAATAGTTTTTTTTTTTTAATTTTGGGCTTTTAAAGGTTTCGAACGCTTCAAAAATCAGTCGTCCTTTTTATTTTTAACAATTTATAAAGTTATTTATTCCAATACAATTTATTCAAAAACCGAAAGTGACTAAAATGAACTTGTGTCATTTTGATCATATTGATGAATGTAACAGTTACCAAATATCACACATTTGGTAAAAACCCAAGGCCAAAAATTTTTTTTTGACTGATTTGGTATGAAATGACCCCTATAAATATACCATATATTTAAAACATGGGTTCCTAACTTTTGACGTAGAACCACGTTTTTCTCCCCATGAAGTATGATAGTGGTGGCACGAGTAACTTTGGAATTGACTGTCACGTATAAGTGCGACCTGTCAAGAAAAGTTTGAACTGGGAACAGCTAAGAGATGCTAAATTGAACCGGACATTTCGAAACAGGTTTAAACTAAATCAGGCTCATATTTCGCACTAACATTAAACTTGTGCAATCTGTATTTCAAGGAATGACAGTTGATTTGCTTCATTTGATAATAAATATCCTAATTATATTATTCAAGAAACTATTCAACAAATTATACTATACTTAGTAATTATAAAATCAGCAAGCCAACTAAAATGCCTTTTTTGAAATTTATTATTTTTAAGCCACAAAACCCTAGTTAAGTTTATTTTTCCACCTCGCGACCCTCTTGAACACAACACGCAACCCCCTGAGGGTCGCGACCCTCACGTTGAAACACCCTGATTAAGACTGTATTATGGCGGGCACACATGGCGATGTGAGCTAAGACTTTAGTCCTTCATTGTTTGTAAAATAAAAGTATTTATACGAGCATCACCATATTACAGTATAAAAATAAAAAAATGTATAAAGATTCCAACAACGCTATTCTGGGATGGCTTTGTTTATGTTGTCTCAGGGCAAAGGTCACGACACAGAGTGAGTTAAAAATATATTTTTTTGATTCACGAGTGCCGGAGATCCTATGTTTCAATAGGTGTATTTTCAAGAAAACGAACTAGTTTCTTCAAAATTGACAACTGCGTTGCCAAGTGTCATATCTTCACCGAATGCCAAAAGCTAACCGAACAGGCAAAATTAACTTACAAGATTTTTGAAGAAGGAAGGGGGTGAAGGATCTGTATACATATTGCAACAAGTAAATGAGTCATTCTTCAGTATGCGATAGAAGGAGAAGAACAGAGATTTCTCAAAATTGAAAACGTGTTCTGATTATCAGAAGCAAGGAGGGGGAGAAATATGATTTTAAAAGAATTGTTCAATGATGCTAATCAGTTTCCTTATCTCAAGAGCAGACCATTCCACCGTACAGAATAGTGAATGTCAGTCGCTGGAAAGGAGATGAAGAAATGCCTAAATAATAAAAAGTATTTGATGTACATTGTTGAGGCAATGAACAAACAGCGATTCCAATTTCACCACAAATGACAAGGTGATATTTTTGCTTTGCTATTTTTACATACTTTTCTCTAATTTACAATGGTTTATCATGTCTTTAGATCTTGGAATGTTAACTCAACTCATTTCCTGACGTCATACAATAATGAAATATTGCACAGCGAATTATGTCGAGTGATAATACAATATTTCATTGTTGCTTTCATATATTTATATATTTTCAAAGCATATTGGTCTATATTGTTGTATGACTGTATATTCATTTTATTAATTTCATTCTTTTCTTATATTTTTGATCAACAGTGTATTCAATTTGTACAGCTTATGAATTATATTGTTAATTCTAAGACTTGTCTCGAAGTTTATGAATCATGATCAATCGCTACAATTGTCTCAAGCTCCAAGGTAACTATTCATTATTACATAATTGCATAGCAAAGTACAGAGGATGTGATTGTGATATCATTTCCGTTCTCATGTGCAAATCTAAAATACGAACTACCTCGTGATACTCCGATCTGACCTTGGTTCACAGGAACTTTAAAACGTTATAAGATCCACGTGACCTTCCAGAAACAATATGTAATGTAAACACCAGTAATATATCTTTTCCAAGGAATGATCAAGGATTTCACCTTGAACGAGTGTGAGATATGAACCTTCTATGAAATGATTTAAACTTCACCTTAAACAGTACATTCCTCCCACGTGAAACAGATCAGTGCTTCCTTCGATTCGAAAATAAACTAATATAAATATTACTCAAATCTTCCCTCTTCGAGCACTGAGATACAGCCACCTATAGACGCCACATCTACAGGTCAGAATCATCGAAAGTCTATCTACAAACTCTCTTCACTCTGGACTTAGACATTCTTCATATTAGGTTTAAACACAATTAAACCATTAACAGTGAAAGTGACAGTTTATAATTTATAGTGCATCCAACACATCATTCAATCAGCTATAGACATCTTAAAATTTGAAGGTACGTTGTTCTCTCTAAAATTATCTAAAATGGTATATTTCCTGATTTGATATAATTTGGTATTTGGAGCTCAACTTAACTTAGATTCATTCTATTTGTTAATCATATTCAGTATTGCTTCATGATTCATAACTCCGTCACCGACGAGATGTATCGGCATGTCATATTTACGTTTAATGTTTAAATATGTAAACTTGTATACTTCAGATATATGGCAAAGACTTATAAATGTCTTTATTAAATGTTCATCAATCTTTTCTCTTCCAAAACCGAGTCCATTAATGAAGGTGTACAGCGCCTTTCTTCTAGGTACCATGCCGGCAGTTCGGACACTTCCCGTGAAGTCCATTGCCTTTGTTATCGTTTAGACCTCTCGCATATAACCTCAACTCAGTCATATTTAGTCCGGCACTCAGCCCCTTATCAAGTATATCAAGTATAAGAACATGTTCCCTGTGTTGGGATTCTTTTCCTGCGGTCCTTAGTTATAAATATTTATTTGAATAATTTCAATTAAATTTTGTTGGTACTGGGCTCGGTCCGAAATATGAAATTAGGGAGTATTTTGTGTTTGTTTTGGCCTGATTTATTATCCATACTTGACTTTATGCAGCTGTTGTACTGCCATTATCATTATTAATATTTATAATAGTAATAATAATACTCCGTTGCTATTGTTGTGTATGTATACACAGTTTGCACTTTATTTGTTGTTGGGTTGTTATAAATGATTTTATAATAGTAGTTGTTGTTAGTCGCTGTTGACATCTTCAACAGTCTTATGGGGTTGGAAGGACCGGCCCTACAGTTGTTTTGGTTAGTTGGATTCTGAACCACTACATGTGATTGACCACTACGGGGTAAGAACTTGTGGCTATGTGCACACGATGATCGTGATAGCCACTTCTGTATCTCTAGGTCATTTTTGGCCAAAAGTTTGTCTGTTAAGAGCAGTTTGCTCTGTGACAGCTTTTTAAGAAGATGTTTGTTTTCTACGGATATCTGATAGTATTCGTGTACCTTGGTGGTCTGGTCTAGTTTGTCGGACATGGTTAACATGGAAGCATGTTTTGATTATCACAATACGCCAGTGTGGTTTTGGTAGTTCTCGTTGGGCTTTCAGGGTAATACCCCACCTTATTTGGTTTGTCGTATAATCTTTTTTTAAAATTCTTTGGTACTAGATTGTTGTTTTAATAGGAAAATGTTTGTTCTATTTCAGCACAACTGTGCTAGAAAGTGTGTTTCTGAACCTTTGATAGTAAGTGTACACCCCTCATATGTACTGACTTACTAATCATTTCTATAAGGCCTATCTGATCTCACAGAGGGTCCGGTTTTGCTGATTGTGGGTTTCTTGGACAGTTTTGCTACTCCTTAATTGTCCTCGAAAGTTGTATTCGGTTTCGATTATATGTTTCGTATACATATTATATGTTTATATATGGCAGGTGCGCACCTGCTTGTTTGAAAATGAGTTTTATTTTCTTATTTAAATACATTGTTTTGCTTCTCATTGGGCTGCATGCCATGTTTGTTAGCTACACACTTGTGATATTTAAGTGCATTTAATCAGCAGTAGCGTGATCCGCCTATAGGTCTGTTAATAGACTTTTTAATGTTAAAAGAGTTGTTTCAATTGTCGGTGTCAGATGAGCGTTAAGGCCATTTTTAGTTTTTTTTATAGTTTTGTTCAACTATGACAAGACTCGGTCGAATAGAAGTGCCCAAGGAGATTACAGATTCCGTCCTCTGTAGACAGATTTTGTTTATTCTTTGTCATTAGTATTTTTTTCTAGCATTGGCGTTTTTAGGTACTCAAACCTTTGAGTGTATTACAATATTTTGTTAAGTTGTGGGTGTCATATTTTGTGTAAAGTATAGCAAATTTGTCATTTTTTGTTAATATTATCATTGTTTTGCCTACTCGACACGTCTTTTGAGGTAAGTTTAACCTTCTCCATTTTAATATTAGTTAAAACGTGTGTGAGGAGAGCTGTGGTTTGGACCTTTATTTCGATTAAAACCCTTTATTTTTAGAGGGTAAATTAATGTGGAGGATTCCATGTTTTTGAAGCTGAGCTTTGTTTTATCTAACATCAAGCTTTGAAGATGGTTTCGCTTTTTCTTAAAAGCTATAATGACCGTAGGGAAGGCCTTTGTTTTTATTTTTAAAAAAACAAGCTTTGTTTCATCAGTGTAGAGGCTATAAGTTTGTTTTCTTTTAGGGAGTCAAGCGCTACTGCTATTGCTCTGGATTTCCCAGTTTGTTTGGGTTCTCTGTCGTAAAAGTTATTTTACATACATTAGTTTATCGATCCAACTTTCTTGTTTAATTTGTGGGATCATGTAAGTTTTGCCACAGTATTTTCTATTTTGGCTGTGACGTCATTCTAAATATCGTCAATAAGTTGGTTGAATGCTTGTGGAGCTAATGTTGCCCTCAGCAAAATTCAAAATTGGTTTTTCAGTTTGAATATTGGTACAGGACTGCGTTGCAGAAGTCTCTCTTCACGGATAGTGTGCCTCTCTGTTGAAGGATCTTGGTCTTTACCTCTGCCCGGATATGAACCCGGCCTTGTTCCAGAGTCACCTCAGAACACTTTTATAAAATGTCCATCTTGTAGTTGGCTGCTGTATCAGGACAGTTTGCGCTAGCTGTTTCGACTTAATTTAGTCTCCTCAGCTGATATCTTTTGCGAGCCATGTTGAAAGACTAAGGTAACAATCAAAGGAATCAAACATACCAAAACAAGTGAACACTGAGTGTACTGAACGTATATATAATTATTTTTTAAGAAAATAAAACAGTCCACCTCAAAAGGAAGGAAAGAGAGGGATAAAGAACCGTGGTAAAGGTGCCATAGAAAACCGGTCTTTTCAAATCGAAAAGAAGCACCAAAATTCGTCGCGTTGTCCCTATGAAAAAAAAGAAAGTCCAAAGAGAGAGAAGGTTATTCTTAACCTTTTTTCTCCCAAAAAGACTCGCAAAAGATATCAGCTGAAGAGACCAAAATAAGTCGAGATAGTAGTGCCTGGTTAAAATGAACTTCTAATCGTACACTTCCCAGTCGATGGGTATTAGTATGAAACGCCGCACCGGCACTAGAATAAGGAGTTAAATCAAACACTAGTAGAGATATAATTACTATACTCGGTCTTGATTAGAATAGTAAATACCAAAACCTGTAAATAATGTAGAATATGCTTGAATATATAGCTTATTATCATAATCTGGCTGTAGTGGTTTACATGAGACGGAAGTTCCGTCAACATGCAATGTAAAGAATGACACATTAAAATGCTTAAGATTAAATGGATTTGTCTGATATGTATCGTTGAAAGATGAATTAGTAACAAACCCAATAATAATACGTTTTGGCACTATTCCGGAAAACAAATCTGGAAGTCTAGTGTCCATAATACCTTGAGGTAAAATTTCTGTCATCACCTGCACCTTTGTTATAGGATATTTTCCTCTAAATTTAGAATTTTGTAATACTTTATTTTGTGTTATTTTCACCGTGGGCGACACATCAGCCTTCTTTACAAGCATTATTGCGACTGTAATTATAACTCGGCCCTCGGCCGCAGCTTCACCCATTAGACAAAATACGGGCTTGGCCGGAATCAGCTTAATACGTAACTGTACACCTCTCAACATAAATTTCTCCTGATTGAAAATATCACCGTGAATATAGCCCAGTAATTCAAAGGTGCGGGTTAACCCCGTGAGAAGAGAACGCTTTTTAAAACCAGAATTACCATTATGAGCCACACTGTCCATATGACCGGTAGTATCTTTAACCACACTGCCGTCTGAAGATGAGTTGTTTTTTCATTGGCGTTATAATTCAACAGTTTCTCAATATACGAGCGATATGGATATGTGTGCGACGAATAGGAAATTAGTTGATCATTCAGATGTTTCTGTAACTCGCTGAACATTGCGCTGAGAAAATCATTTATAGGGCCAATTTTCTTATTGGCAGATGTTAAATCAGAACCATCCGTTTTAGTAATTTTAGCCTTAATACGTAGTACTGTATGTGGTAAATCAATATAATCATCACCGTGGCCGGGGACTACAAACTCTATCGGCGCACTATCAGATATTGACGCCACCGGCTTATATGGCACATTTTTATTACCTATAATACTCGTTTGAGCGGACAGACCCGCAAATAGATTTAATTCTGATTTCGTAAACTCACACTGCATTCTGCTTCTGCTATTAATACTCTCACTAGATTATATTTATAATACCGTATTATATGTCACGACGGGGAAAATGTAGTTTTACACTAAGCCATATTGGAAAGGAAGTGGATTACCCATGCTATGTCTTAAATCAATAATAATTTGATCAAACTGTTTACGCTGCACGGGAACATAGTGGGGGTTTTCAAAAATATACACATTACTGGCACCATACACTTTAATATTCGTATTTATAATCCGCAATAGTGGAACAACAGTATCACCTACCAGTTGACGTTCTACAATGTCACTCTAAATATACGTATGTGTAGGTAGCGATTTCTATAAATAAGGCGGATAACGAGCATGGTGGACGAGGGCTATATTCTCCTGCTAAATATGATCAAAACCTAGTATTTTTGCTAATTCGCTTGATAGGTGTACTACGCCTACACTCTCTCCATCTTTTCTTACTCTACTGACCTCAATGCGTTTTACCGAAGCTTTAACTTTTAGTTGTAAATTCAATTTAACACTTTAATACTTAATTTGGTATAAAGTATCGTCAACGTGATAATAATGACCGGGCATTACTATACTTATGTTCAAGCTTTCTTTATATGTGGCGCGGTAATAGATGTTATTAGTATATTTGGAAACATTTCGTAATGACCCTATATAATGTACTTCGACAACCACTGTTTCCCACATACCTTTCTCCAGCACGAGTGGGTGAAATAATTTGGTAGTATAACACGCCAGAGTATTTTTCGGGAAATATTTCATAGAGCTATTACTGGGTTAAACTAGTACAGTCCATAATTAATTAATTAATCAAAAATATTTATCTTTTTCTTCACACCACCACTTGTTTGATTATTTGTACGTTTTGTCGAAAAGCGAACTCTTGTTTTCTTCACCAATCCTCCTACCAGCACTTCAGGAGCTTAATTTTCTTAATTACTTGTTGCTTCCTGGCAGCGTGATTTTAAAGCTTCTTCAATGGGTCTATTACTATCTAGTACATCTTCGGCCACAGTAATTCCAGTACGTAACAGCTCTTTACCAACAGTTATTGCACCTTGTTTTAATAATGGAAATACAGTACGGAATAAACCACCTGGAAAACTACCAATACAATAACCTTCTTGGTACGGTGCATCTCTATATACATTATAGCCACTACTCACTAGATGTGCATAATATTAGAAATAAGGATCATTCATTTTTTGCTATTTACAAAAATATAATACTAGTTTACAATATTGTATTATTATTACCACCCTTTTTCAGGCATGAAAAAAGGTCTTATTTCCATTTTATAAGACACATCAACAACTCTTAACAGAGGGAAGTATGGACTCGAACGTTTATGCTCTTTCAAGGGAATATTATAAGACTGCCAATTACTTAATTCTAAATTACAAAATGAACATCTTACAATATCGGGTAATCTAACAAAACAAAAACCACATTCTGCAAGTTGCCGTGGTGGAACTTTTCATTGCCCCTGTCTTTTAAATGTTGCTAACCGTTCTTTAAATAGGATACAGGAATCCATGAAATAAATGAAGCCACCCGCCACTGAACAAGTAAACGTTTACTTTAGCTTCTAAAATTTCGTCTATTTCGCAAACTTTGGGCAGTGGCACCGCCTGTATTTCCTCTTCATAAAATGTACCATCAATTACATCTCCGTTTAAATCCTCTAATACATAAACCACTTTCTTTTCCTTATAGTGTATGTGTTTTATTTTTAATATTTCCAGAGTCCAATTTTCTTTGTAGCCTTTTGCAAAATGTTGTTTTGCCTTAGTAATTCGCATAGTATCACCTTCTTTATATTTTGTAATCTTAACACTGGTATTAGGTTTCACTAATTTATTCCACACTTGTTGAAAGGTATTTTGGTTCACATGAGCGGGCGGTAATTTATGGGCTGCATGGGGCTAGAATTATACCCATGAACTAGTCGGGAGAGAACATCTATGTAGCGGTAAGTCTTCTTCGCTGTAAAATATTTCCACATCTTCTGCTTCAAGCTGCGATTTAGACGTTCTAGGAGCCTTGCCTTAATATCGGGGTTTTTGGTTGTGAATAAATGAATATGATATTTTTTGAGGAAGTTTTGAACTGTTTTATTTAGAAACTCTGTACCTTTATCTGTTTGTAGGCGTAGAGGTTTACGCCTGGGGCTAGATTCAAGTATTTTCTTAAACGCTTTTATAATATTTTTACCAATTTTACTACGAACCGGCACAGCCCATGCATAGTGATTAAATAGATCGATTACTGTAAGAATATAACGGTACCCGGTATTATATTGTTGGATACTGTAAATTTACCAGGTCCGCCTGCCACTGATCGTCAATATTAAACACAAGATAGGGGTTGCGTTGAAAACGTTTTCGCACAGGTTTATGCATTGTTTTTGACGGCTGTTCTTTTAACCACTCTTCCACTCGCTGTAAAGGTACTGATTTCTTTACAGCTTTCCATAATGTTGGAGGCGATGAAAACGATACGGGGTTGTAGAAAGTATTAGTTAACTTCTTCATATTTTGTAGTTGCGCCATCCGACAGCTTTACGTTTACGTGTTGGTCCCGGCTGCTTCTCCTCTTCTTCCTCTGTTTTTTGGGTGGCAGCAGTAGTGAGGTTCCGAATATACTCTATACGTTGAGGGTTACCTATATATTCTAAGGGTATATTTGATTTCGCTAATAGTATAGAAAAGGGTTCCCAACCTGTGGGTGGAATATTTCTCTCACAGCACCTAACAAAATTAGATATTAAATTAACTATATTAGCACCGGGAATTAATTTACAATAAATATTAACGTTACCACCTGCATCCCAATGAATATTTTGGTTTTGTTTCGAGTTGTAAGGGGCTTGTTTTACGCAGGCAGATTTCGGGGAGAGTAGATATTATTTATTCATCATCATCACCGCTCTACTCCTCCTCCTCCCGATTCTATTTAATTGTTGCGGGTGGGGACTTTTGAATAACATGTAAATATTTTCGCAACACCACTCTGTACTATACCCATTTCTCGTCCACATTGATACTCTTATTATTTAAATTTTGTCTCATTGCATCATTCAGATTAGAAACTATTTGGAATGATGTGATTTTTCTGACGAGATTAAAATAAGTTTTTTCGCATGCTGCATGGTTATTTAAACAGACTAGACAGTATCCCGCTCAGAATAAGTGCAAGCAATGCTGTGAGAAAACCACATTTTTAACATTTATTCATTTTTTCTTTTGTTTCAGCGTCGGACCTTTTTTACCAAATACCTGAGTTGATTTTTATATTACCGCAATCTATTTTTCTGCTTTTTATTTAATGGTACATTTCCTTGCAATACGTTATAGGAACATTCAAAAATAGAACTAATGTATTCGGAATGTGCATTTTGTAATAATGCCTTGCGCACTTTAGGTTTTGCCGTTGCTAAAAGTCTTAGTAAGTGTAATACACTCTGCTTATTAATCATTTTTGTTTTCCACACTAGTAGCTATTATACTAAAATACCTGTTAAAATATATAGCTTACTATATTTATCGGTACATAAACATAATTAAAAGAATCCGTAGAAAAAAAACATTTGTTCGAACCCGCTGCTCTTTGTCGGTATTTTGTTTTAAATCAAATAATAGATAACTATAAGCATTTCGGGTTCCATCATCGCAGACCTGAATAAATTTTATATTATTAGGATACAGCTGACGGGCAAGATAATTAATTTGAGAACGGTCTCTAGGATCTTTAAATCATACTATATAGTGACTCTTCAAGGAAATATCTCGCATACCTCTGGCCTGATTGAATATTTTAATATACATGACACTTAAATTACGGTGATGACTCCCTTTACTAAAGAAGTCCACAATCTGACCATCACACTCACACATTAAGTCGTCAATTATGACAAGATGGGGGATTGTGTCCGGTGAAAAATCATCTGTACAAGATAAACCTTTTCTGAAGGTGTACGAAGATAAAATTTTGTATAAAGCCTGCTACTCAAAAAGTCCGTATTATATTTAAAATAAATTACCGTAGTGATCGATAAATGTTTTTGACAAAGTATGATTTCCAACACGCCGTGGGTCCTGCTATAATGCATGTAAATGGATGTCTCCACTCCATCTCTATATACTTCTAAAGAATAATAAAACATATTATTTACCTATTAACACACCCTTTTCTAATCGAGGTTGTTTAAACCCATGCGGTACTGTATCGTAGGTACCTGCAACCCTTTTTCGCTTAGTATGTACCATTTGGTAAATTTTACTCTCGGGGCTAGTGATAATTTTACTATATTTAGTTCTACCAATCTTTTGCGGGTTTATTACATTCACAGCAGGGGCGTTATTAAGTACCATATTTTTAATATTGATCAAAATTTACAACCTTCATTCTGTGGGCGTTCAGTGTAATTTTTTTCACTTTGGAGACAGCTTTATACTGTCAGAGATAGATGCCTGGTAGCCATAATTTTTGGTACCGCCACTACAGAACTCCCTAATAAATGCACTACAGAACTCCCTAATAAATGTAAATGCCTACAGATTACAATTCATTTTCAACTGGCCTAAATAATCCCCTACTGGTAATTTCGTGCCCCGGGGTTTAACTGCATAAATAAGACTATCCGTATCCATATATATCGCGTTTTCCCCAAAATCTTCTAAGTATTTATACAGTTTTAGCCACGCGTGGGCCGTGGTATATGCTGCATTAACAACATTTGTGTTTATCAGAGGCACATTGACTTCACCCAAAACATGGCAATTTAATAGCAGCACTTCTTCATTAACCGGTATTACCTGCGCCACCTCTACATTGTTATCTGTTAATTTATCAAAGAATTTCGCAGGCTCGCGCATGAGGTCGGTATGGCCCATGTTTTCGTTTTGAGCAAATTTGTCCCATAAAGAGTTTAGTGCCAATTTGCAAATGCTCTTAAGGGCCTTATTCTTTTTTCCCGATCTAATTTTACCACTTCCCGCATATAATAATCCCGAATAAATTTATCCTGGAGTTTTGTAGTGGTACAATATTGGGGCAATCCCTGGGCCTCAGTTTTATAGTTTCATAAATAGATTTATGTACTCTGTAAACAGTTCTCCCTCCTGTGTCTCTGGGTCATACTGTACCACGCTGTACTCCCAAACCTCGTGCGTCTCCAACAATATGTACCCCATCTCAATAGCCTTGCGCACTTCATCAACTATCGAAGTGCCGGTTAGGGTCCTCACCTCTTCACCATGATCACATTCACTCGACGTGTTCAAGGTCTTTGCACACCGACGACATAGAGGAAAAAGTAGTTTCCCGCCACTGCGAAATGGTAAAACAGGGTGGTACAGATGTTGTGGAGGCAGTACAGTGCATTTCGCTATTCCCTCAAACTTATCGATAGCAGGACTATCGGCGCCCACATTGATTTTCAAGGGGTGAACTTTAGGGTATGTTTCATCTTACACCAGAATGGATATAAGGAAGTAACATCGACATAATGTCCCTCCTCCTCCTCGGCTGTTTTATAATATAATTTCACGGCAGAACACCGACCTCCGTACAGCGCGTCCCTCGGTCTGATGGGCTCTTTAATGCGCATCGGGCGTAAACTCCGCCATGTGAGGGTTTTTGCGCAATATTCGCTTCCAATCACCCCCCCCACATTTCATGAACAATATAGCCTAATTCTCGTATACGAACAATTATCCTGACAGTATCTTCATACCGCAGCTCGAGCGTAATATCCGGGTCGTTATGTATCTGATTGTTATGCCCTGTTGAATAACACTTAGGGCATCCTTGTTTAAAACACCCTGCATACTCCCATAGATGTATTTGATTATCTATGTGGGCGTATCCGTCTTCTTTGAAAACCCCGTTCAGAACCATTTCTCTACCATTTGCTGCATGCTGGATTGTAATACCTTGTCTTTTCTCTTCATATACTAACAACTGTATGGCCTCGTCAGATTGATGGTCGGCCCAGCGATACCCATTAATTGGGATAATGCCAATTGTTTTTTCTTTGAGAAAATTACCACGAAACACTAAATTGCATGCCGAGGCTATACTAATAGCTTCGAATTAGTATGTCTCGAAACTACAGCAAAAACTTAACACGTGCATTTCTTAGCATGTAGAGGACAGTAAGGTATTAGTACTTCTTTAAAGTGAAATGTCTGCTTTGATAAATACCCGTTATAGATGTACATATTTTTTTCGCTCCTTCTCCTGCATATATTCATATCCGTAATGTTTAGGATCGGGTGCTGCGCCCACATATTGCTGATTATTTTTAGTGTTAAAATAGTGGGGAAAATAACCCTTAGCGTGTGGAATACCAAAAGCCACCTCTAATTTAGCCAGCGGCATTGGAAAGAAATTCAGGCTGTCGATAAACTTTAAATATTAAAACTCCAAAGACAGTGTTTTACAGCCTCTCATAATTACTTTAGGGATCCACTGTTTAGTGGTAATCATTGTGAGTAGAATAAAGTGTGCATCATATATTTTTCCGTTATGCGCAACAAAGAAAATTTTACTAACGTCTTTAGGCTTGACGCTTAGATAATCTAGAACCTACCACACACTTTTCTCCGTAGAAAATATTCGATTTTCTACCACACACACTACATAGTGCATTAGCCCCACTATTTACACACTGATAACACACCTGCTGTGAAACTAGAATGTTTGGTATGTCTTCATTCACACCTTCTCTTACCACCTCATCCTGTCTACACTCGATATCGTAAAATATTATTAACCATTTTTTAATATTAATACTAATATTCGTTTTGGGGCAAATATAGCATAAATTGTTGGGAGACATCATATTCTCGCAGGTTATACAGTGTTTCTCACCACACTGATGCACGTTCTTATCTGATTTAACGACATAAGCCTTAAGGCATAATTTTGAGACTTTTAATTTTGAACATAGCGCCCATTGCGTGTGATGCTGCATACATGCGTGGCCGTAAAACACCGGTTAAAATCCTTACAGTTTAGAATTTCTAACGTTTTTCCATAGGTCGGCCTTTTCTCACATTTACTACATAACGCCGTACAGTGCGCTATATGTCTTTATTTATAATCCTATTTCATCTGGCACACATCACAGAAATATGAGCAGCTAAATGCCGCCGCTAAACTGGTAATCACATTATAGTGATTATTTAAATATATGATATCAATTTTCTTAGGGCCGTCCGATCCTTCAAAAAGGCGTTTTCTCATCCGTCAGACCATCATATACCGTAATTGTGTATTCTTGTAAATACTATTGGATTTTTTTAAATTTCGGTATTCCACCGCCGGCTGTTAGAACAACCCCAGCATTATTTTTATAGTTATAAATTTCATCCTTTGATTATAATAATCCATACTATCCGTTTGAACGTCTTTATTATCCAACAATCCCTTACCAACTACAAGAGCTTGGGCAAGACAATTTCTACTAATCTTTTTAACAACAACAATTCCGCTACATTTTTCATATATTTCACGTCGCTGGTAAAATTCTGTCTTCGTCGTTCCTCCCCCACAGGTAGCGCAACATGATGGAAATCAATCAAAAATTTATCTTGCTGCACAAACACAACACTAGACAACCACTGAGCACAACTGAACAGACTTAACCCTACTTGGTAGTACGGTTCTACGTTCGCCATCGGCATATTTAATAAAGCCGCTAACCACTGACGTAACCACGTAATCGGGTTCTCACTCTGTGGGGATTGGGATAGCTGTGCAGTAATCATTTTACCATTTATACGAATTATTTTATATTTTCTTATAACTTCGTCAATGATACTAATATTTTATTATCGGCCATTTACTGGAACCCTTTCTCCGTAACCCTCAAAGTTTAACAAGATGGAAATAAATAAAAAAATTATTAACAGTATGCTACCACCAAATGAATGGTGCTACCGCCTATTAATAACAACACCAATGTGCTACTAGTAAGTAACTATAAATATTTGGGACGGTTTTTTAAAAATAGCTTATTTATATTTACATACTGCAGAATTACGCTATTAGCAACTTGTCTTTTATTCTTAGAAATAAAGCAGAAAATGTGATCTCTGTTTGCAAACCTGTATATTTATTATATTGTAGGGTAACGCCATTAGCAATTTCACCACATCTAATGACTATTCTTTCTATATACTGTAATTACCGGATGCAATGCTCAGAGACCCCACGTATGTTAATCAACTATTTTGAATAAAATTATTTATAAAGATACAGAAATACAGCAGCAAATGCGATCTCTGTTTTCAAACCCATATATTGACCATACTGTATGGTAACGTTATTAGCAATTTCTCCATCTCGAGTAAAGCTTTCATTTCTAATTATCTTTATTCTTTCTATATACTGTAATTATAATTTGTCTTTTAAAATAAAATATTATTATAGACAGTTTTATATTTTATAATTACCACTCAAAACTAATAACAACAATGGTCGTGTAAGTAATTTTGTATATTTAGCAATTTCTGTTTCTAAAAAAAGCAGCGTGGAGCGTATATCTTCATTTATATTTTCTTTATAGGCTTATTAAACCACTGTGCACGTAGCCACACATGTACAGACAGAGCATTGTCCTTCGAGACGATTCTGGAAGAAACTAACCTGTTCACTACCATATTGATGTTTCCAGAAAGAGTTGTTGCAAGGTTTTTAACACTAAGCTAAAAAGCATAACAGATTTCTCATATCGCGGGGGCAGACACTGTTAAACCCGATTAGAGCAATATTTCGTCACGGTTACCCTATAAATAGCAATTATTTGCAGTTATCTTTTAGAATTCAATTTTGCCTAAATAAGGCATTATTATTATTGTTGATTAGGCAATATTTTGGAAATTCTCTTCCTTGAGGTCTACATGCAGAAAAACAGGCTAACACGTTGGCTGTTGCTTGCTATGTTCGCTGCCTGAAGCCTTTGTGATGTGTAGCTTGAAAAAAGTGCATGTATTCGAGGTTATGTTAAACAGGGAATAGCTTGCACCCTTTCGCGCACTATATGCTGTTGTAATCTCTGCTAGGGGGGGGGGTATTTGTAGTCTCTCCCTTTCGCGCACTGTTGTAATTTCTGCTATGTTAAATAGGTGTTGAAAAAAGTATCGTAGCTTTTATGCAATCTCTGCTAGGGTAGATAGACTAGAGGATATGTAATCTCTGCTATGATAAATATGGCTGGAAAGGGTTCGTAGCCTTTTATGCTATATTAGGTTAAATCTCTGCCCATGTTAAATAGGGGTCACAGCCTTTCATAGGGCTAGGTAATCGATGTTATAGTAAATTGGGGTCGTAGCCTTATATGGGTTAGCTACAGTAGAGGCCTCAACAACTTATTATATAGCTTGTAGCCTTTTGTAAATTGTAGCTAAAAACTGAGACACAGCGTATCTTACAGCCCTGGGAAATCGACTACTTGCTATAAGTCAGGTACGGGAAATTCGTGCAATTTTTCACAAAGTAACGCCAGGTGCCGACATTCTACTTGTAGGGCCTGTCTTTCCAAGCCCATCTGACAGTAGAAGATGTCAACAGCGACTACCAGCAACTGCTATTAGAAAAATCAATTATAACAAACAACCCAACAATAAATAAAGTGCAAACTGTGTATACATATACAACAATAGCAACGGAGTATTATTATTACTATTATAAGTAATAATAGTAATCGCAATAAAACAGCTGGATAAAGTCAAGTCTGGACCAAAAATCAGGCTAAAAAAGCAAATACTGTCCCCAATTTCATATTTAGGCCCGAACCCAGTACCAACAAATTTTATTTGAAATTATTCAAATGTATATATTTATAACTGAGGACCGCAGACAAATAATCCAAACACAGAGAACATGGTCTTATACTTGATAGACAACACGCCTCATCAAAGGGGATGCAAATATGCACATATAGCCACCAGATGTAGTGCTACGCCGTAAATATAAGACCCAAATAGCTGAAAGTTTCGTAATGGCTCCGATGCTCGGGCTTTAGGTCCCGCTTCCACACCAAACACAACCCCGTAGTGGTCGATCGCATGAAATGACTTAGAATCCAACTAACCAGACAACTGTAGGGCCTGTCTTTTCAAGGCCATCTGACAGTTGAAGATGTCAACAGCGACTACCAACAACTAGTATTAGAAAAAAACGTTTATAACAACCCAACAACGAATACAGTGTTAACTGAGTATGCATACACAGCAATTGCAACGGAGTATTACTATTACTATAAATAATAATTTAAAAAAAATAGTTGTAGTAATCGCAGCTGCACCAAGTCTGCACCCAATCTCAGGCTAGAAGAGACACAAAGTACTGTCCCTAACTCCATATTTGGGAAGTAAACCCAGTACCAACATATTTTATTTGAAATTATTCTAATATATAATTATTCTAACCCAGTTGTTTCTGCTTCATTACTGTCGAAATTATTCCATAATACATACTTCTCATAAAACACTAAACTCACTTGTAATATTGCATATCTATAGCATTGAAAGGTGAAGAAATAGTAGCCTTATCTGACTTATTCAGTTATATCCCCCAATTAAAATTGAATTTATTTCTTCTCTACCCTTCTTCTTGCTTCAACTGTCAATCAAAACACTGGATTAATATTAAAAATACAATTTCAGAGACACAAAATTAAACATTGGAAGATTGAATTATCATATATATATCGAATTAAATCAATAACTTTATTTTTCCAAGACTTTCAAGTTGAAAGTGTACCCGAATACTTCTTTCGGGGTTTTATGAATAGTTAATTCATTATCCACTGCAGTTATACGCAAAAGAATAGATTCTTTCGATTAATACAAAGTAAAACATTTGGTAAACTTGATTTTATATGTACCAGTCTAGTAACTTTGGACTTCGGCCCGTCGCGATCCGGCTCTTTAGGCTTTACACCTAGTTAAAATCCACACCCATGCCCCAGCCGGGACTGGAAATAATACAAACTATATAAAATTCTATCTTTAGGATAGGGTTATGGAGGGGGTGAGGATATGACAATATCAAGATTACTCAAGAAAAGAAGATCATAGCTTGCCTCGACCATTTTTGCCAATCGTGACTTATTTACCATTTGCAAAAGTGGGAAAGAAAACAACAAAACAAGAAATTGCTGACAGTTTGTGGACAACAGATAGATTTCGGCTCAAGACACGAGACGAAACAACTAAGAAAGGAGCCCGCGGCTGTAAAATATCATCCCATCCCCCTCCACGTTTCCGAACATCAGGTAGTAATTTATGAGAATGACTTAGTCCTCTTACAAAATATTTCTTCCTATATTCGTTTAGCAACACTGACCAGTTTTCGGGCTAAGCACTATTTAAGAGAAGAGAAAAATTTCCGAAAATCTCCAACAGGCGAGCGACCGTGATCGATCCTAGTTCCATCTAGCGTCTCAGAAACAAAATACAACCCCAAAAAATTGCTTTAAGACACTTGCTTTTCGCTCCGACTCATCTTCAAGCACCCAGGAAGTTCCTCATTTGTTTCCACGTAGATTTGCAGCTTCAGATAAGGGAAATAAAATTGAATTAGATGAAAGAAATAGTCCTTCAAAATTTGTTTCGTAGGACTAGTTGAATGATATCAGTAGTCTCTCCTGAAATTTTAAATACCAAAACTGAGAATGTTTATTTTTTATTTTCGTAATTTTAATTAAAATATATTGGTACTTACGTTTCTCACAGTTTCTGCTGTAATAACCTGTTCCTGTACAGTCGCAAAAGTAATCATTTTTCTTTCCAACAACTGTGCATATACCACCATTCTCACATGGATAGGAACAGCATGGATTATAAGCTAAAACAAACATGAAAGAAAACATTTTAAAGCTCTTACATCCTATGGACAATTATATCTCATGTTCTAAATTCAGGCGGTTGGGTCGATAAACCAGATTTCGACATGATAAAAATATCAAACGTCTTGATGTCTAAGTATTAATGTTCCAAGCTGTTTACCGTCTTTGCTTACCATCTCTTATTTTTATGTATTTATTGATTCAATGTTTCTTTTTCATCAATCAAAAACTACGTTGAATTATTTTTTTCTTGATTCCAGTGACGACCATTTATCAACATCGGATATTACTAATAAAATATCAGGAGATCAAAGGGAAAGAGAAATGTATATTAAATAGTAAATCGAAGAACTATATTATGGATGCCAGTAACGCAAATTTACAATTGTGTGTGTCCATTGATTATAATAGATTAGGTTAGACTTAAGCTTATTTTATTATAATACATGTTATACCACTCAAGAAAAGTTAGACAGTGAAATGTATCTTTCTTTGTTACTAGATTGAACTTTACACATAGGAGGTACAAAATTCTACACCCTTAGCGCAAAGTGGAATATGATTAAAGCAAGGGAAAGACGTGCATCAACTTTCAGCCAAATTTCATAGCTC
>JAGDQP010032816.1:0-21055 GCA_022664845.1 Lepisma saccharinum | reverse complement strand
AATTAAATAAGTTGTTAATCAGGATAAGTCTAAAGTAGATAGGAAGCATAAGAGGCACTTAGGCATTTCACTTGTGCATATTCTTACCTATCTCATTGAACTAGAAGATGGACTATTTTCTGGAGAAAACAGTTTCCTATATCCTCGGTTACGCCACTAAAATTAACACAAAAATACGCTTACAATACATTAGTTACCAAGTAAGAAAAATAGCTTATAAGCCACTACGTACCTTTTCGGTAGTCCATGGTAGTCGTAGAAGGACCTGTCGTAGTTGGAGGAGGTGTTGTTGTAGTGGTAGTTGTGGTAGTGGTTGTTGTTGTGGTGGTGGTGGTTGTCGTAGTAGTTGTAGGTCTTTTCGGAGGAGCGGTAATTATCGTGGGAGCGGCTGTTGAGGTTGTGACTGGTCGAATATTCTGAGGTCTGGTGGTTGTTGGACGTCTAGTTGGTCTTGCCGTCTCGTCTGAAATTGTTGTTGGTCTTGTTGTTGGTCTTGGTCTTGATGTTGTTGGCCGTCTTGTGCTTGTAGGTCTTCTGGTCGGTATAGTCGTCGGCCTTCTGGTTGGTATAGTTGTTGCCGGTCTTCTTGTGGTAGTAGGCCTTCTAGTAGTTGTTGGTCTTCGTGTTGTTGTTGGTCTTGGTCTTGTTGGTGTTGGTCTTCTAGTACTTGTTGGTCGTCTGGTTGGAACAGTAGTTGCTGGAGAAGTAGGGCGTCGAGTTGAAGTCGTGGATGGCGTTGTTGAGATACTAGTATTTCTTCTAGAAAACAATACATCTTCCAAGTTTACGAAGTCAGCTTGTAAGGAATCTACAATATTATCCACAAAAGATTGAAGTTTATTGTTAAAGTTGCTGTCGTTGAAAACAGGAGTTGTATCATCTATCGTTGATGCTGTTGTTGCTAAGCTGGTGCTGCCCTGGCCACTTGTTGAAGCCAGAGTTGCCATTGATATTATAGGAGACGACCCCTGTTCGACATCGTTAAGTACTGTTGGTAGCAAGGTCATCACCAGTTGTTCTGTGGACGGTGATGACGGCCGTGAAGAAGTCGGCAGAGGATTCATGCTAACTGTAGTCTGGAGTGGAGTAGTCCAGGTAGTGATATGCTCTGTTGTAGAAGGGCGGGTTGGAGGTGGTCTTCGAGTCGGTGCCGATGTGGTGTATTCTGAACTTAAAGGTCCTAACACTATTACTGTTGGAGCAGACTCTAACTGTGGTCTTGTTGTTAAATGACCTGAATGGTCAGGATATTTACCTGGAGGCGGGGATGCTACTGGGTGAGGAATACGAGTTGTTGGTTTCGGTCTATGGTCAATGCTATTATCAGGTTCTGTATAGCTGGATGTAGCAAGAAGTGCTGCCGTTATGGGTCTTTCTGAAGTTTTCTGACTGGGAGGAGAAGTAACGAATGATACTGAGTTTGTCGGTGGTGTTGATGGCCACTTCGATGCTGTTATTATTGATGGTCGCTGAGTTGGAGTTGCTTCACTGATAGTCCAAGAAGTGTCTTCATTGACTGAGACCCATGTTGAAAGTCCAGGACCAGCTTGGGTAGATGAAGGTATATACGGGTTTTTAGAATCAGACGCATTGAGCATACTCAAGATATGGTTAATTGCTGCAGAATCAACACCCGGTGGTCCCCCTGCAACATTGTCAGCACTAACAGTTGGTATTAGAATCATTTGTTGTGTTTCTTCTCCCTGAACGACAGTCGTAGGTGTTGAAGGATACGTAGCTGTGGTTTGAGTACTTTCTACGATTATTGGTTGCGATACAGCAGTGTATACCGCACTTGTTGGAGAACTAGAACCTCCGGATGGTGATACAGGTTTTGGTTGAGATTCTGTATCAGTTGTGTCAACAACTGTTGATAGTGGTGGTTTAGAATCAGCAGCAAAAGTGTCTGTAATTTCATTGAGTGTACTAACTGACAAGGTGGTAGGTACAGTTGTTGTGGGTTTCTTGGTCGAAGAAGGTCTCTTTGATGGTAATGGTCGCTTTGTCGATGAGGGTCGTTTCGTTGATGATGGTCGTTTGGTTGATGTTGGTCGTTTGGTTGATGTTGGATGTTTATTAGTTGTTGACGGTTTTCTCGAAGTTGGTAAGGTTGTTATTATAGATGTCGTTAAAGTTTGTGGAAGAAATGATGTCGTAGTGTCCTTCGGTGGTTTAGTTGTTGGTTTTGTTGCTATGGTTGTAGTTCTTGTCTGTGTTGGAAGGGGTTTAAATGTAGTTGTCGTTCTTGAAGGAGCAGAATATTGTGGTTTTTGAGGGAAAGTGATTAGAGAAACTGGAACAGACCCTGGGGTGGAATCTGCCTCAGTCTCAGAACTAGGTGGTTGCTTTGTTACCTCCGACAGAGGCCCTGAATCGTGCCCACTAACCCAAGAAAATGTACTGAGACCTTGAGTACTTGTTGTGGCTGTAGGAGTTGATGGTGATGCCATAACAGTCAAAGACGGATGAGGTCTGTAAGTTGGTCGGATTGGCCTCCGACTTGTAAGTGGGAAAAACGTCATAGGAGGTGGTGTAAAATAGTCACCGGGTATCCTCGTGTCGTCGACCGTACCGTTTGCATTTAGAAGAATTGTCTCACTTTCTAGGCTTGATGAACTACTCTGAATAGGCCTAATGCCACTACCACCATTCATAGTTGTTGTGTTTGATATAATGTTCATCATTATTGTTGGAGAGTTCATTGCTGGTGCCACTAAGGACCCAGCTAACGTGCTAGCCTCAGGATTGGGTGAGGATACCGTAACTCCTGATGGTAGTTGACAACAGGCTCCGAACAGAAATCCGTCCATGCAAGCAGCCACCACAACGCCCTGCCGTTGATTGCATTCGTAATTAAACATACAGATTCCTCGTCGGCCGTCCGTTGATTTGCATTCTCTTGGCACAATTCTGTAACCACCAAACATTCTTTGACCTGCAAAGGACAGATAGAAATAGAAAGATTAATAGATTGTTTACAAAATGTATAGGAATTCGGAATGTACGATAAACACCATACGGCATTATATCACTTGTATGCATATTACACAAAATGTTATCAAATCACTTAAAATTTTAAAATTAACATTCATAACAATAATTTCTTAATACAATTATCTGTATAACACGTTCTATCATTTACTTATCGGAAGGCTGTGCTATTATCGAATGTCGGTATTGAGCCTCAATATATATCGATCTATAAATAGAATATCGAGCATTATAATGGATTAAGGGAGCATATTTTGGTCTAGAAGTCATTGTGGAGTAATTCAAAGAAATAGAAAAGCAAACTTTTGCAAAAATATATACACAAAAACTTTCATGTTCATACTGACGGAAGTACATCAAGCTAAGCATATACAGAACAGATATGTGAGCCTTTAAACTGACATCAAAATAGGCATCTTACCCAACACATCAGTGTAAGATGCCCACTCATTTGGAGGAAGATGCCTAGTATATTATAATCAAGATATATGTCAATAATAATGAAATTAAAATTTGAATAAAATACATGAATAAGTATGGATATATTTCCACCACTTCAGAAAATATTTGTTACAATGTCCACGTTGACGACATGTGCTTGTAGGCGAAAGATTTCTCTATCTTATGTGATAATGGAACCTACACCAATTTAATGTAGAAATGACTTCATTACAAGTTTTTCATCAAGGGGTCGTAGTTATGAAATTTCGCTACTGTAGGCATTTCTTCCCCGATGGGCACCTTCCCTCGATCCACTCTATATGTACTGAAATATCGTTGAAGCGAATAGCATTTATCTCGAAGAATCTTTGGAAATTGAATACAATACATTTTTTTTTAAATCGTTGGAAATAAAACATTCATCCCATAAACTATAGTTCAATATCGATACCCGAGGTATGGATTGTAGATTTTTCTTTATATCGACATTTAGATCGATTAATCGAGAAATCATTATTGGACATTACATACGTAGGGGACAAACAGTGAACAGCGACAACATGTTTTGATTTCTTACTGACACCTTTGATGTCCGCATCAGAACGAAATCTAGTGAGCTACTCAAAAAGTGTATCACTGCTTCACCATAAAAACGCCCCCATACGCCACACACGTCAGTTAGATTCCGTAAGATTCGTTTTGAGTACTCTCCACATTCACCGTACTCGCCCGACCTCGCACCGTCGCACTGCCACATTTTTAGCCGTCTTATGAAGTACCTTGATGGTCTAACGTTTGGCCTCTTTCGAATTTGAATGTATTTATGGCCCTCAGCCATGAAATGCGAAGAAAGTTGATTAAGACCTGGTTTAAAGGTACCATTCCTGCATTTGTCTGTTGTGACTGAGGAAAAACCTTAGTACAATGTCATTCAGGGTAGGTGGCTGCTGGGATTGTATCCAGAACCTTCCGAAAGCTAAGCTAACGCTTTACCAAACGAGTTACTTTGGTTCTGATGATCTCAAAGAACTTGTGCATCAATTATTACTACGCATGCGAACCAAACTCATCTTTTCTAGTGAAATACAGATGCTTACCAAAAGATGGCGTACCTTAGAAACAAGGAGGTTACATTAGCAAATAACACTACTTTTCAAAGTATCAGGTATGTAGATAATTTAATTTTTAGTACAACGTTTAAAGTTATTTACTGAATCACTCTGATGTACAATGAACAAGAAACCTCGAAATTGTTTACCAAATTTGCCCAAACTAGTAGTAAAATAACTGAAACGTTGTCATTTAAAAAGTACAATAATTGTTTTACCTGAAGAAAACTAATTTGTGATGGCTTAACATGCGCGTGTAAAATCGGATAAGTAAAAATGTACGAACTGAGAAATTTGACTTTGAAATACAGAATGCCAATGCTAATGCATGTAGATCTGAAAGTATAAATTGTCATATCTTCCTTGAATATAGAGAGAACTTAGCCGATTAGACAGAAAGACAGAGATTTTTTTACTGAATAAGAACATGTTATAAACTCAATGTCCTCATTGTTTGACATAACTGACTTTACACGCGCACACGACCATTCATTCTTTTAAAAGAAACGTTATATGACGAATTTATGTTATGATCACCTACTAGTATCTTGATAACTTCAGGCGATGACGACGACTGTGCGTAAAGAATGCAGTTGAAAATTCATCGCTTGCCTTTAACGTATTGCTATCTACGGATATGATTCCTAAGATATGTTAGTCAGGAGAAATTGTCTAATATGGAGAGGAGCGACGTCTAAAACAAAATGGGAAAATTTATATGAAAGGTAAATTCATGTTTTAGGGTGGCAACATTGGTTGTGATATTGAAAATGTAAGTTCCTTTGTCTGAGTCGCGTGATGTGTCATGCGCTCGCTTAAATACAAGGTAACCAAAAAAGTTCTTACCATTTTTGATGTGACGAAGACAATCATTGATACAGAAATGTTTGTTTTGTGTACATTGAACGACCTTTGTGTTTGTTCAGGGTCTTTCAACGTGCTAGCAATGTCAAACGTAACTCTAAAGGTTGCCCATAGATTATGCTCGAAGAAGTGTGATAGCATGGTAAGATATTACCACACATTGCGCGACAGAAATTGATCAACAATAATTATTGTTTAACTTTATTGTCTGTTGTAAATATTACGATTGCATTTAAGTGATGAAATCGTATTGTAAATTACTCACATCGTGGATGTATAGTAGCGCTCATAAATAGAATATACATTTAGCTTAAAATAAGCACAACAAAAAATATATCAATGCTTTATTATAATATGTGATTCAATAAGGAGATTTTCACTTCGAAAGAAAGTGATTGTGTCCTAACATTTTTTTCATGACTTGTATCAATAGCGTCATACCATTTACGCAACATTGAAAAATATTGCTCAAGGAAAGAATTAAGAGTTATTTGAATCACAGGCTTAGATGTACGAAAATATTCTTCAAAACAAAAACGGTCGTAGTAAAGTTCGTAAAACATTGTCTTAGCAATCGAAAGGTGCTGGGAAAGATGCCACTGGCCGTCTACCTTGACAGCTATTTCCAGAGCTTTTCTTCAATCACACCAGCCAAATGCAGGGATGGTACTTTCAAAATAGGCCCTAGCCCAGTAATTTTCATATACTCTTCCCCAAACTATCACAGTCTGAACCACCTAAAGGCCACAAATCAATTTAATACAAAACAAAACGGTTGAATTAGTCTTTTTGTCGGATGCTAGTTCAAATTATATTTATATTGAGAATTAGACTGTGAATGATGTATGCCGTTCATTAGAATTGATTTAGCTAAATTTAACTTATATTTATGGAGACAGGCATATAACCTAAGCCCGTCACGTGCCTGAGCAATGACATTCAACGACGAACATTCTTCTGAGACAAGGTTAGTAGAAGGTAGCGGCCAGAGCTTTATCTCGGTATCATGCCAGCATTTACATGGTAAAATCTGGGAGTAAACTTGGAAAATCTTAGTCAGGATTGGAGGCAGCTAGAATCAAATCTATTTGTCTCACCAGTACCGATCGGAAATCCGTTACTTTAACCACCAGACCATAGAGGTTGTAGGTCACAGAGCTCACTAGTCAGAAGGTCTACTCGTAAAAATGATCTTAACTCCCAAATGTAGAAACGGTCAGAACGCTCACTCTTGTAGAAAATGCCAGACTACACCAAAACGTCCAGAACGCCCACTAGTAAAATGGTCCGAATGCCCACTTACCATGACACCCATCGATCCAAAAGTCGAAACGTAAATCCATCGATGAATCCAGGGTGTTACCGGGAATGGGGGAATCACACGTAGTGAATTCCTGTAATACAATACTTTTTTTTTCCAAAACTATTCAAAATATTTCTGCACTTGAAATTCGAATTCGAAAGGTAGATCTATTAGGAGAAGGTATATGAGCAAGTTGAATCGATGGTGGTTTACCATTTCCTCCCATCGCTAAATGGAGACTTCCTGATGATGGAACCTGAAGTTTAAAGTGGGTTTCGAACCGTTTGTTTCTCCACCAAGTATCAAACCCGGCACCCGTAATTATTAGGCAACAAGCGTTACCGATCATTCACCTGTGTATCAGGAAAAGGTGTTAATAAATGGAACATCTAACCATACGTTGATGGTGGAGTTCCATGTACAGTGCAACTCGTCCGATAAATCTGAATATCGGGTTATTAACATATTTTAAACCATCCATTGTGATCTAGTCTTCTGGACTTCAGATCAGGACTAAAGAGGCTCAAAGGTCCGAATTCTGCTACCACCATATTGATTAAGGATTTTCCTCAGTTTCACTAGTTGACTGGTACGGTCTACCTAGCTCTACCTTCCTCTACACTGTCATCAGAATACTGTTTTACTCAGGGACTTCATCTCTCAGACATGGGATAAGCTTACGCCATAGCTTCTTGTGCAAAGTGCTTCAAGACACCCATTAATAGAACTTCATTGATGGAACAGTGCACGAAGCTTTAGAAACAGAGCTTCAACAATTTGATTGGTGTAAAACTTTTATCATATTCAAGTCAGTTTTCCACGCGTTTTCCATGATCTAGACAAGCAGTTTTGGCCAAAGCCGTCCCATGTCTTAGGGATGATGCATATCAGTGATCATTTCCCAAGAGCAAGGAAGCGAAAGAAGCAACAAGGATCTTACTTTAGCTACCTTCCCAACCGTCACTCCCCAGTCGCGGCCGTTAGCTGAATTAGAACCCGTTTATCTTTTCAGTGGCGTTCTTATACAAAATAAGACCGCTTAGCTTGCAAATGATAATTTCCAATTCTACGAATTTTAGCTTACTTTCAGTCTACCATGTGTATACTTGTTCAATTGTTATCGCCAACTATTATTAACTGTTAGTGCCAGTGTTTCTTTCAGGCAAATCCCCCCCCTCCGGAGGATTTCTACTATCCCTCCGAAAGAACTAGTCTCAACACTTATAATATTCATATGTGTAATGAATTTTGTTTATAATAGTACATTCTTTAAATATCGTAATGTTCTCTCGTGGGATGCGCTTTTATTGCCTCCGCAATACTCAATTTATATGAGTTTGACGCCGTTACCCAAGAATTTGTTATTTGATAGGTAGAGCAGTAGAGCAATAAAGGATTTACGTTTGGATTTTTTTATTATAAAATACAAAGTTAACACTTTCAATAAAAAGAGTTTTTTCTTTTTATAAGATTTGAGATTTGTAACTATGGAGAATTAGATTTGAGATACAAAGTATTCTAATTAATTTTTTAATTGATACCGGTAGTTTTTTGGGTTGTAGTTGACGTTGGCCAGGCAACGGAGTGTTATGGCCAAGGCGTGGGGAGAGGAAGAGTGTTGATTATTTTTGTAGCAGAAGAGTTTTTGCAGCGGCCGACGCCTTTTAGCTTTGGGTTTTAGGTATGTTGACTTTGTATTTTTAGATGTTCTTTGTATTGTTGTTTGTTTGTGGTTGTTGTTGGTATTTCTTATTTTCTACTATCTGTTTGCAAATAAATATCATGTGTTTTATGCATATTATGCTGCATTATTTATGTTACTTTACAATATTCTTGATGTTATTTTGAGGAAGTACGACATGTTATTAAGGAACATTATTATTTTTTTAGCACATTGGAGCATGAGCCCCACCCCCGAATAAAATTTTCTGCAAGAAACACTGGTCAGTCCTAAGCAGCACCTATCCCAACCCTCTGGTCTAGTGACAATGAATGCTGCCATGAATCGGTACTTTGTAGCAAGGGCGTCGGCAGGGAGGGGCAAAGGGGGCACATCCCCCCCCCCCTGGACTTCGGTTATATATTTTTTGCTATTGTATTTTTATTATACCTGGGGTATGTTTTTATGTTTTTCGCTGCATGCATTTCATAAAGGGATACTGCAGTTAAATTTCTTGATTTATTGCCATATTCATTTTAATCTATATAATCACAAATATGCCGATTTAGGGGCCTATACCCACAAAAACATTTTGTAAAAGCTTCGAAAGTAAAAATACGAATGGTGTTATTGTATAATCAAATAACTTTTATTTCTTTTAACGTTCTCTTTTCTTTTTATTTTATAAAGTTCTTCTAGAAAGCATATAAGTAAACAAAGCTAATTGTTTTAGGTTGTATTTTTGAAGGTCGTAACTTAGGACGACAAAGCCCAGGATTTCAAATTTCCCACCAATAACAAGTATTTTTAAATGTTTTATTAGCTCATTTGATAAATACTCTGAAAAGAATCTACCCCCTTTCGAAAATACAATTTTGAATGTAATTTGTTCATTGTTTTTAAGTATATTAAAATGGAGCGTGATTACCAAGGACTCCTATAACGAGTCTGAATTTCAATTTCTATAGGCCTTTAGGCAACCAGTCGCATCGATGATCCTGGGAGAATTGGTGAAATAAAGAAAATGGGAGTAAACTCTTTGTCCACCACAAAACCAGTAGGCACGAGCTGGGATCGAACCGGGGATCTCATGTACCAGAGGTGAGCGGTCTGCCACTGAGCAACCGAGGCACAAAATGAATCTCTCGCTGTCTCCTTTCTTTTGGCTTGTTGAGTTTTTGGTGTTACTTCATCTGTAGCTAAACAATGGCCAGCAAATAGCGAGTCTCTCTGGTTTAAAATTATGTAACGGTAGACGACCGTCTTTTTGAAAAAATACACTAAACAATATTTTAGGACTCAGCCTATTTCTAACACTAGTCATCTGTAAAACCATAGGAGCAAATCCCTTATTCGTTTTGTGCCGTGGAAATTCACAATTATTCTAACCGATGCAATTCCTGCAGCTCCCTAGAAACAACGTGATTCTTGCTCTTCAGTAAATCTGATAATCATTTTTTGGTGGATCAGTTTTCAAATAACCAACCAATACAATACACGCTGATAACCGTACATTTTCCCAGAGTATCATTGGCTGTGATTGATAACTCATGCAGGAACAGAAAGTTTTCCTAATAAACCTCTTCTTCCCCAGGAAATCTTGCACATCAATTATCTACTAATATTTGTTTAAATATGTTATTTCCATAACCTTCGACATCTAACACAATATTTGATGTAAGCAGTATTACTCACTGTTTTAACTTTATCTGAATTATTGAAACTTCTCTATATCTGACAATGTTATGCCATCTCTGTATTTGTGACTTCAAATTATCTAATAGTCATTGATCAAAATGCATTCATTCCCATTGGAATGAACAACGTGTTCTAACACGGCCAGGTCGTAAGACATTTGATGATACTTACTATTCAAAGATGTTGGACAAGTTACTGTCCCGCGTACTCAATCAACTACGCATACTAATGCCACCTCCCATTATCTCTCTCCAAAATAAATTTATGGCAAAACTGACTTCACCAATGTATTTCTGGTAAAATTCTAGTCCAGATTGATATGTTACATGACCCTCTTCCCATTTTAGAAAATTGAGCAAGATCCAAAGATGGCCGACTTCAAGATGGCAGCCATGACAAACGTACCCTTTACAAGATAGTGTATTGAGCCGGTATCAATTCATATTTATTTGTTTTTTCCATTATTTCAAGCATTTTACAAATAAGCGTGTCTTTTCCGACTTTGATCACACTTTAAGTACTTTATTCTTATGAACCAAACTTTTGACTACTGCTTCTGTCTGTATGGACAAAGGCACTTTTAATCATGCTTTCCGGTGGTTTCCTGATGTGCCCTACTCCTCTACCATCATTATCAGCAAAATTGTTTAATATTTGATATTAATGAATCTATATCGGATAACAATACAAACCGATATGACAAATCGGTCGATATCGATGTGCTACTTGGGTTAGTGTATTTTTAATTGATTGAATTGATATTCACGTCCTAAACGAGCTGGTGAGCTACTAAGGACGGGACCTACAGTTTTTGGTAAAGTAGTCTTCAAAACACTCCATTCAATATACATTGTCGGGAATTGAACCCGTGACCACACGTACAGAAAGCGACCGCGCTAACCTGTCGGTCAGTCCGAGGTCAGTGCATTCTTGATTGTGGCTTATTATTATTATAAGTAGTAGTAGTAGTAGTAATGCTAGTAGTTTTAGCATAGCAATAGACGTCATATTCTGTTATAAGGTCTATGGCAGAGCTACCTAGTGGATGAATTCAAAATCACGTGCTCTGAACAAAAACTCATTAGTTTTAGCGCAGACAGAAATGGGGAAGCGTGCTGCGTCTATCTATTATGACGTCTATTGTATTAGTAAAATTAATTTTATTTATAATGTAGGATAAAAAAACAAGAGTTTTTATATATAAAAGGAACAGAATGTTAATCCAGAATTCATACCAACTCTTTTTTAATTACGTTTCGTGAAAGTTGCATTTCTTGCTAGTCATCCGTCACCACTGGATATACCGGATTACACACAGATTTTCTTCATTGTTAGATGTCTCCATGACCAGTTTTTTTTTAAATCTACATTTTGGTATTTTAAGAATGACACACGGATGCGAAAATTCATTCACTTTATATGACGACGTTGCAAGATAAAAACATATACACGTGTGCTTGTCTCCACTTGATGTCATAGCTACGAATAGAGAATGAGAAATGGAATAAACACGTTTCAAAGAAAGATAAAGTAGAGATTTCTCGAAAGTTAACGAAATAAAAAGCATTGTAACCCAGTTTTAGACGACGTGATGACGCGTTCATTAAGTTGTTTTTTAGTTCATTTAAGTTTATTCTTCGTCGTTTGGGATTTTTAAAATAAATAAATACATTATTCCCGTTTAATTTAAGGTTAGTATAAAAGAACGTTCTTCAAAACTAGGTGGTAGCACTGTCTCTGCATGTCTCTAACGTATTTTTATTGTAGGAAATTTCAACGCTGCTCCTACAAATTCGCGCGTGGAGAGTTCAAACTTTCAGAGTTCATAACCAAAGAGCTCTTTCCGTACTTATTTTTTAATTTTTCTTCATTCTCGAAAGAGCTTTATTGTTATAGGTTTGGATATATATTACAACAATCAAGCGATTTCAACAATGAACAAAAATGAAAATAAAAATTGGGCACGGATAGAACTCTTGAAATGGTATGAACTTTCTTCTTTGAAAGTTTGAACTTTCTAAGCGCGAATTTGTAGGAGCAGCATTGACATTTCATATAACGAATAAAAAAAAATGGCATCAGAACCATCTAACGTTATAGAGCTTGTTGCCTTATACTAACCTTAATATTTATCGTGTTAATTTTTTGTTGCTTTTTGCGTCATCAAAATGCTGATTCCGATACTTATTGCATCCATGACACATTACTTAGGCTTTTGAAACTCGCATCTTACCTTGGGAGCTCTATTCATCACTAAACCTTTCATCACTTTTACGAGACAAATGCCAGGATGGTATCTTGATTAAGGCTACTACTACTACTTTCCTCAAACATATTCATCGAAAGACGCCATCCGTCAGAATTATGAAGCGGTCTATACAATAGAAGCCTATAGCTGCCTGTCCAATCCAGTAAAGACAAATTAAAAACCTGGAAACGTGTTATGTCATTTCTTCATAAATGGTCTCAAACTGAACTGAACTCAAAAACCAGATTTTTTTTTTTCGAGATTGTGATCTATTGTGTTTAAACTGTACAAGGGAAATACTAGTAAGCTTTTATCTGTTAAACAGTGGTGATTGCCTATTCTATTTCATAACTTGTTATCCTTTTATTCCATTTTTAATTAACGATAGCGTTGTTGTTTTGTTTAAATTGTAAAAAGGTTGTAACATGATATCCATGTCGAAGAGCGGAACAAGTGTACACGTTGTTATAACTGGTCTCATGTTCATTGTAGTGGAGATGATAGACTTATATGTCCGATGCGCAAAGAAAAATCACACAAAATCTGGAGCATATTTTCTGTTTTCGTGTGTTAAATATGATATTTTTCACAAACATGTAAAAAAAAACAACAATTCATTAGTTTTAAACCATTTGTTTTAATTACTTTTTAGTATTAAAATGTATATTATCATTTCTTTGCACTTGAGATAAGTATAAAAATGAAGTTGATTCGATTTATATTCGACGGATTTCAATGTATGGATATCGTAACAAATTTCACCCACATCTAATTCTATTTTTCATAAGTGTGTTAAAGCTAGACGTTTTAGAATTTCTTGTAACTTAGAGAAAGTGTAAAACAATGTTGTATTTTGTTTTCGCTGCACAATTGCAATGTTGCTCCTACAAATTCAAGCCTAGAGAGTTCCAACTGTCAGACAAGAGAGTTCGTTGAGAGTTCTATCCATGACGATTTTTGATTCTCTGCCTTGTTCATTGTTGAAGGAGTTGCATTGTTATAGGCGGATTGAATTCATAAAACTGTTACGAACTTACTTCTCTGAAAATCTGAACTCTCTAGGCTTGAATTTGTAGGAGCAACATTGAAGACATACGGAGATAGTGTTGCCATCTATTGTTAGAGACCGTTACTCTAACACCAGCCTTAACAATAGCCGAAGTCACATACTGGAAGCCCTTTATGAAAAATGTATCAGTATAGTCTACCACTTCACCTATTTTTCTATTTCTTTTGTCATGGTTAACATTTTGTATGATTTAATACCTTGTATCTTAAAGTAATATAAAAAATAATAAAAGTTTTTAAAGATATGCTCTTCTTAAACAATTCGTACAAATAATTTTAAAAAATAATTTTGTTTATGCATGATTAATAAGAAAAGCATGGGGCGCGCTCTCTAAATTGTTCAACTGGCATGCATTTCTCTTTAGTCATGTATAAATAGAACTTTTTTGAAAAGTAATTGTCTTGAAAACATTTTTTTTTTTTTACCTTTTAGTATGAATTATTTTATTTTGTTTTTCTAAGAAAAGTATGTTTTAATTTTTATTATTTTTATTGTTAAAATTATTTTTATTATTCGTTTTCGCGTTTAGGTGTGGTTGATTAGTTTGCAGTTCATTTCTCCTAGAAATTGTCGTCTACAGAAGGAGAACACTATAACTTCAAAGCCTTCATCAATGTACGAGGGTTGATCCAGAAATAAGGTTCCCATCAATTTTACAAACAGACAACGTTGTTTATTCTCATAGCAATGCACATCGTTGGAAAGAAGACACTTTGCTCTATTTTTCGACATAATCGCCACCTTTTTCTAGGAATTTTTGTAGACGGTGCTCCAATTTCTGTATCACAATGTCGTAGAACTCCGCCGCCAACCCTTTGAGGAAGCGTTTCACCTCGTCTTTGACTTCAACGTCGCTCCGGAAGCATTGGTCACTCAAGTGTTCCTTTAACTTCGGGAACAAGTGATAATCGCCAGGCGCGAGGTCCGGACTGTACGGTGTGTGGGGCATGACAGTCCACCCAAAGTTTGTCAAAAGGTCCTGGGTTTGACGGGAGACGTGAGGTCGGGCGTTGTCGTGAAGCAGCTTTACACCGGCTGTCAGTCGTCCTCGCCGGCGATTCTGGATAGCTCGCCTGAGTTTTCTTAGTGTTGCACAATAACTGTCTGAGTTGATTGTTGTCCCAGGTTCCATGAAATCGATCAGCAGTATCCCCTTACGAACCCAAAACACACTGACCATGACTTTGCCAGCAGAAGGAGTTTGTTTGAGCTTCTTTGCGACTGGTGACCCTGAGTGACGCCATTGTTTGGACTTTTGTTTCGTTTCGGGAATGAAATGAAACACCCACGTTTCGTCTCCTGTAACAATGGAGTCCAACAATCCTTCCTTATCTTCTTGACACTTTTGAAGAAACTGGCGAGCACAGGCAAGGCGTTTCTTCTTGTGTTCTGCTGTCAACATACGCGGTACCCAGCAGAACACTTGTGACACCCCAATTTTTCAGTCAAAGCTCTGTCCACAGTACCGTAAGAACTCCCAGGAATCCGAGCAACAAGTTCACGGACGGTGATCCTCCTGTTTTGAAGCACTTCGCGTTGAACCATCTCGACAATCGTCTCGAAACTGACGGTCTTCCACTCCGATTTTCATCGCGGACGTCCTTCCGACCGGCACTAAACTCCCTGCACCACTTTCAGACGTGTTGAACGGACATACACCTCTGTCAACTGACGATGAATATCCACGGGTGGAGTCTCTTTGGCGTGCAAAAAGTGAATTACGGAACGAATCTCGCACTTGGCGGGAGTAACAATGGGCACCACCATCTCGGACGGCTGCTGAGCCAAGACTGAGCGACGCAGCGAAGCGCGACCGGGCGGAATCGAGAGTCGGGGAACAGCCGCGCACAGCGGTGTTGCCGGATTTCGCCTCGCACCTTCCCGTGCGGCTGGAGCTCTTTAGGAACCTTATTTCTGGATCAACCCTCGTATTTTAAGCTGTAGTCGTTTACCCTAGCTAAACGCAGATGTAATATCAGTTTCACAAAATAGCCATCATTGTACACATTATGCGACTTCATTTTATTGTCTTTCAAGATGCATATAAAAGCTCATATAGTTTATCAAAAGAGGTAGTAGGTTCGAATAGTTTCCGGTTAATATATGCCAAGTTGTCAGATTAGCCTACCAATCGAAATTAACTTTCAAGAGACAACTTTCAGACTTCAGAAATTTTCATTTATTTTTCATTTTTCTATACACAACAATTTCCTTTATAAATCAAGCAAAATAGTATACAATATTCTTAGACAATATTCTTACGTCTATGACAACTTCTTCCTTGCGTTTTATATTTCTTTTCTTTAGTTCACAATGGTTCGTGGGTTTCATCAAATCTTGCAACGTTAGTGTAACTCATTTCCCGACGTCATACAATGATGAAATTTTGAACACCAACGTAAGTCGGGTGACAATACAATATTTCATTGTTACTTTCATATATTTCTATGTTTAAAAAAGCATATTTTAATTTTTCAATTTAATACGGACTTCTTTATCCTAAAATAAATACTAGCCTGCAACGATCTCTCGTTACACTCAAATACGTGAACACCGAAATAAGTCTAAAAAAATAATAAACTTTTTAAAGCGTAAACCATTCAATAATTTATAATTTGGCTGTATATTAGAGCGCGCCCCATGCTTTTGTTTTTATTCATTCATAAACAACATTATTTTTTACTTTTAGTACGAATGGTTTAAGAAAAGTATGTCTTTAAAAAGTTTTTTAGTATTATTTTTATGTAATATTTTTCGTGCAAATTACATAATACTTAGGTTCAAATGCAGTTGCATATACTATTCAACAGGATTAAAAATCTTTTGCGTGTATGAAATTCAAGAAAAAACTTCCTCTCTGCTGAAATACACAAAATTACTTACAAAATTTCACACTCAAACTTGGTTTTCCTGTTAATTAGGCGCAACTCTTCAACGCCGTACACAATACTCAGAGGGACACATAAAACAGTCTTGAAAAGCGAAGAATAATAATATTTAAATTTTGGGGAAGATAAAAATACGAATCAAAGAACGACTCGGTCAGAAGTTATGGATAAATAACAAACCATATTGACAAATAGTATCTCATCGGGATATAACACTGATATCTTTGATCTACTAACGAATATTCCTTGTCTGCAGTGGAAAGAGTTATTCCGTAAAGCTAATTTTTGGAACGCGAAGGGTACTTCTCCGTAATGTCAGTAGTATAAACTTCTACTGTTTGAAGTAAGGTCGTGACATCTATTGGAAATCTTGACAATTGTGTATCAGATAACTAATTTGTTTTTTCTCCAACAGATAGCAGCATAATCAACTTGTATGACTAGAGGCTAAGGGAAGCACATGTTTCCAAAGCGTGGAAACTTTTGAGAAAAGACAGAATTTACACTCAATTCCTGTTATTGTATTCAATTTGATTTGATATGCCAATATATCAGAGCATTCAACTTTTGAGCAGATTTCTTCTGACTCTATTATATTGTATACTAGCTAACATACCCGCCCGTTATTGCAGAGTTAATGTATTCTGTACTAACCCATGATATATAGCCCCTAATATATGTTCGAAGCAGACACAACGTAGAACTTTCTATCATAAAGTGAAAGTTTAAAAAAGGTCGGAGTTCACTGGGCTTGGAAAGTTTAACCTGGCCTATGAAGAATTTGATTTTACTTGTCCTTTGGGCATCTAAGGCTCAGGCATAAGTATATGAAGAGTTTGCAATGCTACATTATGTGTTTCACATACAAATATTATCAGACGATATTTATAAATGTGTTGGCAACACTGTGACTGTTGGAGAGTGGAGACTTGCACAGAACTTTCTTTTTTCAGTTGTGTTGAATAAGGTTTATGCAAACTTTGGAGGGGATACATCCAACTGAATGGGTGTCCTATGGGAAATTATATTTTAAAATAATCTTGAAGGTCTCTAGCAAACATTTGCTCAGGTCGCTTGTGGACGGGGACACCTCCAGTATGTTTCTATCGTGTCTAATAATGTTCATGTCAAGTCTGATGTAGATAAGTAGACCGGTATGGAAGCAATTGAAAAAAGTAAATTTTTCAAAAGGTTAGCAACACTGACAGCTGAAGAAGAATACCAGACCAGAAACACCTCTGCTCAACCCTCGTGGCCCAGGCGGTAACGTCGCGAGCGGCAATGGGTAAGTACACAAGTTCGAACCCCATGGAAAAGTATCCTGACTGAGGATTTCGAGAATTTCGCTTCAGTTTCACTAGGCGAATGCCTGGATGGCGCCTTACGTAAGGCTCTGATCGATTCCTTCCCTATTTTTTACCTAACCATCCCGGTCTCAGTCAAAGATAACAAAATGTCATAAAAAAATTAATTTTAAATTCCGAAACACCTCTACTACCTGCTCCAGTTCTCAGGCACGTACCCAGAGTTGACTTAGGGAAGGGGGGGGGTCCAAGGTCTGTCTCGGTGTGAAATTTACATAAGATATGCATATAATTTTGCCAAAAATGATGCTAATTTCACCAAAAAAATAATCTGGGGGGGTCCGGACCCCCAGGACCCACCCCTGCGTACGTCCCTGCCAGTTCCTAATGTAGATGTATTCGACATTTAGAGTAAATCAATGGATTTGCATGAGTAACAAACAGACAAACAGATAAGAGAAATACACTTTCATTTTTACATTCTTTTCTTTAGTTCACAATGGTTCGTGGTGTCCTCAAACCTTGGAATGTTGATTTAATTCACTTCCCGACGTCATGATGAAATTTTGCACAGCAACGTAAGTCGGGTGACGATACATTATGTCATTGTTACTGTTATATATTTCTTTATATTTATACATTTTAAAAGCATTTTTTAAAAAATATGGACTTGTTTATCCTAAAATAAATACTAGCCTGCAACGATGTTAGATTTGACTGGTTGCAGAACACTTTAGGATTTGGGTTACAAACAATAGCTTGAGAAAAGTATCCGAACACCGAAATAACTCGAAAAAAAGAAATATTTAAAAAAAATAAAGACATACTTTTCTCTAAAAAATTGTACAAAAAATTAATTTTGTTTATGCATGACTAAAAAGAAAAGCATGGGTCGCGCCAATTTAAGAATTTATAAAGTGATTGTATATGAATTTCACCGCCGAAGCACGCCCCATGCTTTTCTTGCATAAACATTGTTTTGTTTTTTTACATTTTAGTACCTACGAATTGTTTAAGAAAAGTATGCCTTTAAAATGTTTTTTTATAACTATTCTTTTTGTATGTAAGATCAATGATAGAACACAAACTGCTGCAATCCACACTTTACTCCAAAATTAAATTTGAGTTTGAATTTGAATTTTATTTATGGCCTTCAGGTATAGGCCGGGATAGCAGAGCGGAAAGGATTCGGTACAGTATCAACCAGGGGCTATGTTGAAGGTACCATCCCGGCATTTGCCTGGTGTGACTGAGGAAAAACCGTGGAAAACCCTCAATGAGGATGGGTCGGCCGCTGTGATCGAACCCACAACCTCCCAAATTCTACGCCAAACGCTATACCACTGAGCTACGGCGGCTCGGTATACTCGTCTTGGAGTTGAAGACAATCGTCAGAGGTACCAATCATCCCAAATAAAGAAGTTCAGATACATTTTCTTGAATATGTGCATAATGAAAACGCAAAATACGAGTTTGAATAATACGAGATACGAACTTGGATAACTTAATAAAGAGGTGTTAGAGGACGAACTTGGATAGGCAATGTCTAGCTTCAAGTTGGTGACGTCAGCAGTTGTATGATTACTTGAACATTGAGTTATTGTATAATGTTGATGTCGAGCAGCATGTTCAGATTAGTGATCTTGATTCAGGGGCGGATCCAGGATTTTGGTGAGAAGGGGCACTGCTCCGAGGAATAGACCAGGCCATTTTTCGATTTTGCCCAACAGATAAGTTTTAAGTATATCTTTATCATGTTTCCCCTCATATTGCTAAGTTTATTATCGCATCTAACGAAAAATCAGTTTGTTATTAATACCAAACAAATAGAAGCTTCATCTTAAATTAATTGTTCACATAATACTATAAAAATAAAACATTTTTCCTCTCTGAATCCATCACTGATGTGAATTGGGACATAAATAAATTTTGGGCACGTACACAGCTGTTCTATAATAAAAGGTACGCTAAGCTAATCCAGGTCAAGCTGAGTTTCATTTACGTACAACCCTTTTTTTTTGTTAGGTAAAACATTACTTCTAGAAGTTACGAAATAAATAATTCATTAACATAAGTGGCGTTTACTTCTAGGATCTTATAATATCAACTCAATCTTTCTCCGTAATACTCCTGATTGTTTCTCTATTATCTTTTCTATGATATAGACCTATTTCTCATCTTTTGCTTATGTCTATAGTCTGTGAAAAGATAATAAATATCTTTTATTATCTCAGATAAGTCTCATTTTCATGTTGTATACTTGGACTTGTTTAAAGCTTTTGGCAAAATAAATACCAGCAGGCTTCTCTGTAAATTATCGAACAGGTTTAATATAAATGGAAACTTTCTTCCTTTACTCAAAGGGAATTTTTCTAACCTTGAACAGTGTGTGATTTATGCCTGATTCCACTTCTAACAATATTTGTTGCAGTGGGTGTACCACAGGGAAGTGTTATAGGTCCGCTATCACTCTCTCTTATATGTAGATGATTACCCGTCTCACTTTACTTCAACTGCCAGTGCTTTACTTCTCTGTGCAGATGATTCCAACATCTTTATCAAGTTTAACTGTCGTTAATGGATTTCCTTCTTCAAAAGGACATTTTTAAAATAATTTATTAGTGTACTTTTTGAATATGACCTTAAAAAGAACCCCCCATTTTGGTGTAACAAGATAATGAATTTGTATTTATACCTCAGTGAAAGTACTGTATTTATTAATTTAACAAGCTCTAAATACAGCTCAGAAGCTATTTATCATTGGTAGTTTAACAGCAAGTATTTGAAAAGAACTAGGTCTTGTTTTTTTATCAAAGTACCATCCCAGCATTTACCTTGTGCGTCGAAAACTGGAGTAAATTTCAGTCAAGAAGTGCGGCCGATAAACGGGAATCCCCCAACCTTTCGAATGCGAAGCAGATGTGTTTTATAATAAATGGGGTACAGCCTCTTGACAATAGATTGGTGATGAGATTAAAAGTCTCGAATGAGGAGCTCAGTGAAAATAATAATAATAAAAACTTTTTAAAGACATACCGGTACTTTTCTTAAACAGTTCCTACTAAAAAGTAAAATATAATTTTGTTTATACCTGACTAAAAAGAAAGTATGGAGCGCACTCTCATATAAGTCGCTTTATAAATTCTTCAATTGGCGCGCCGCATGCTTTTCCTTTTAATCATTCATAAACATTTTTTTTTACTTTTTAGTACGACTTGTGTAAGAAAAATAAGTTTTTAAAAATCTTTTCTTCTTATTTTTTTAAATGTTATTTCTGTGTTCAGATATTTTTTTCTCAAGCTAATATTTTCTGGTCCAAATCCTGAAGTGTTCTGCAACCAGACAAACGACAGATCTTTGAAGGCTAGTATTTATTTTAGGATAAAGAAGTGCAAATTAAAAGGTATTAAAATATGCTTTTAAAATATTTAAATACATAGAAATATATGGAAGTAACAATGGAATATTGTATTGTCACCC
>JAGDQP010032815.1:0-21056 GCA_022664845.1 Lepisma saccharinum | reverse complement strand
GAAGGAGAGGAAAACACATGAACAGGCCAAGAAGGCTACAGGAAAACAAAGCTCACTATGGAACCATATTTTGTTACACTTGCAATAAATACCGCACCAAAATGTCACTATTGTCAAGAAAAATCAGAACTTATGTATTTTGATGATCCCAATCTGAACATAAAACAGCTTTTTGAACTGTTTTCTGTATACTGGAAAGAACAGACTGGAAACTTACTTTCCATGAAGTACAAGACTTACTTTAAAAAATTTCGACAGAAGAGTAAGTTTATACTTTTTTCGGCAGAAGAGTAAGTTTAGCTTTCGTCGACCAAAAACTGATGTTTGCGACTATTGTGTAGAGTGTGAAACAAAACTGAAAAAAAAAATCAAATGATAGCTGCAAGATTCAGTACACCCTTCACAAAACGAAGCCTAAGGCTTACAACAACAGAAAAGGAAAAATATTGAATCAAGTAAATACTAGTTCGAGATGCCTAGTTTTTTAATTTCATTATGCCCAAAACTTACCTTTCCCAAAGTTAAATGTGACAAGCCAATTTTACAAGAAGTTGTTGTGGCTCTATATGTTCAATATGCATGTCCATAACGATAACACCTTTTCTCTTTACTGTTATCTGGAAAACCATGAGAAGAAAGATGCTAATTCAGTAGCTTCATTTGTTCGTCACACTTTAGAAATAAAGGAATTTCCAGATATCAGATACATTATTTTCCTATGTGATGCTGCTGGTGGGCAAAATAACAATAAGACTATGGTACAGTTTTGTTTGTAAATTTCCAAGGTATATGGTGTTAACGTCCTGCAGCTATTTCCAGTTCGTGGCATTCGTTTTCTCAATGTGATAGGAATTTTTGGCTGGTGAAATTCTAACTCAAGAAGGAGCCCATAATCACAATAACAAAGCCTTATCTGGAAGCCATGGTATTTGCTAGAAAGAATCCACCATTTATATTTGTTTTTGATAAAAGCTTAATCAAAGACTGGAGTGCTGCCTTGGACCCAATGTGTTTGAAAACTCCCACTGCCCGGAACAATAACTTCCGAAAACAGTCATATGTGCAGATAAAATACAGAGTTGATGGAACTTTGCTTTCATCATGCACTTATGCGCCTATATTCCGCCCTTTTAATTTCTGGAAAACTAAGACTGGCGTATCTGTGTTGCGCAACATTCATCTAAATGCAGTCAAAGCATCAGGAATTCCAAGAGCAAAATTGGCAGATGTAACGTCGTTGTTTAAATTCGACCAAGAGAGCATTGACTGGATGGAAGTACTACTAGAGGAAAATGCACATCTTGTAGAATACTCCATTGCTGAGAAAATCAGTGATGAAGATGTGCTTTCAACAATAAAAGTGATGCTAGACAAATGAAACTACCATATATTAAGTTAGCAAGAAATTGTTAAGTGCAGCTGGTATCTAAGAATACATTACGTAACTGATTCACATAATGTTATGAAGAACTAACTTTCTGTAATGTCCTAATTGTTCATTATTAATAATTAATAATGAATAATTAGGACATTACAGAAAGTTAGTTCTTCGTAACATTATGTGAATCAGTTATATAATGTATTTTTAGATACCAGTTGCACTTAACAATTACTTGCTAACTTAATATCTGGTAGTTTCACTTGTTCTCTATAAGAAGGGCATATACGATGCTTGCAAAAATTTTGTCATATCAGGATAAAAATAGATTGGTACATAAATGGATCATTTGTTTTGTGTTTTCAGACAATAATCTGATTTCCTTGCTTAATATTAATTAATTCTTTTGTATTAAATATACATTGGTTTATGTAATACAATTTTGCAGCTGATTTTCTCAAAACTGCCATTTTATGTATGTGCCCTTATTGGAGCTAACTCCTCAGTTATATTTTCAGGTAAGGTTTCAAATTGAACAAGAATAATGGAAATGGAATACATAGACATCAATAGTGATATAAAAGAACATATTTATTTCTTAGAAGAGCCAAATACTTTCAATCACCAGCCAGGAAACTTAGTAAAGACTTCCAAAAACACAGAGGGTAGTCCACTTATTTGTAACGTACTTGGCTCCGAATATATGGATGTAGTGAAGTGTGAAGATACCCAGTTTCTTGATGTAGTTACGGGTTCAGAGGAGGTCGATCCTGTAAGTATTGATATAAAAGATGAAGACGAAAGATACTATCAAGATATTCCCATTGCGTCGACGGATGAAGAAGATTCCCAGGAGAAATTATTCGCAGTAACAGGTCTGTGTTCAACTGGAAGCATGTGCAGCCCTGCCCATTCAATTTGCAGGTATGTTTGACTTACTGTGCCTTGGTAGTTGTTGTTTCTGTAGGAAGTTGTTATAATTTAACTCCAATTAATCCCCTTGTCTATAGGACAAAGTTATGTCGTACATGAACCTGTTACTTACATATTTTTTTTAAAAAATACTGTTGCGTTTCAATAATTTGTTCTAAAATTAATTTACTTCGAGTTTAATATCCCACAATTAGAGGCAGGTCAGTAAATATATATTCTTAGTTACCTCCTAATGTCCGCTTAAACAGAGTGAAAATGTTAATCCGTTTGAATAATACATATGAGTTTCCGCCTCTTCAGTAATTTTAGAACATTATCTGTTATGTGAAACTCGATTTATTCATCAGTTTTGAATGCAAGGTGAAGTGGTGTGCATTATATTGTGTTATCAGAATTAAATACAATATTTGCTAGTAAACAGAATAAAAAGTATCGGAATTAAATAAAAAATATTTGCTCCTTTGTTTGCGTTCTTAATTTACTTATTAGACAAACACCATGTGACACCGAAACCAATCATCTAAAACCTTCCACAGCTCCATCTTGGCTAACCACCGTATTGAAATCCTGCTTAATTGCAGTTAACAAATCATTATCGTCAAAGCTTGGCTAATTATATGATCGGCTTATTTGTAAGTAACGAATTCCTACGCCTTGGATTATTGAAATACTGCGGTTTAGTTTGTGTTTAGATACAATGTTAAAATGCTGTGTATAACACTGTTTCTATGATAGAAGATTTGCTAGTTTCATATTTTAATGTATTGCATAACGTATTTTTGTACCTCAGTATTATTGTTCGTGTTTTAACCAGTTATCATTAAGAATTAATTTATGTTCCACAGTATAAACCAATGAGTAATTCGAGGCCAGCCTTCTAACCTTAAATTTTATTTTTATATATGGGATATTGTAATCAGTTTAAGAAATTATTCAACCAAAATGTGCCGCATTTTCCATTAAAATTCTTCAGAGACGGAACCTATGTTCTTAACGATATTTCAAGTATAAATCCAAACATTAAGAAACAAAAATAAAATTTCGTTGTCAACATGCAACCAGCTATTTTGCTGAGAAGGAATTTGTTGACCAGTAAAGTATGTTATAATGAAGAAGTAACATGTCCTTCCATACATGTCATTCCACGTGAGGGAGATAATCAAATAAAGTGTTAAAGATGATTGTGCTTTCTCCAAGGATACTTTGATTAATTAGTCCATAGGACAACCAGCAAATTTTAAGATAATACTTAATATGCTGGTTACGTTTGTACGGCAGTAAGTAGTGTAATCTCTAGGCTGTGTAGGTGTAAGAGACGTACCGCTTAATAAGAGTATGCGTTAAAATTTGGTTTATTTACATTTGTTTACATAATTTCTTCAATTGAAACTGTTCCTTTGTAACCATGGTCATTTTACTTTTACTTTAATATTAATAAATGCAATCCATTAGCACGGCGAAATGATATGACTTTATCTACAGAACAAAAACTGTATTATTTATATAAGTAGTATTTTTTTTGCAAATTGTAACGTGTTTTACAATTTTTATGGTTTGTCTATGTTGCCCGTCCATAGTAAAAAGAAAGGATTTCATTTAACATATTGTAAGAAAGCAGGATTGCATTATGTTTACTTTATCAATGACTGATATTGAACGATCCAAATAACCGATATTGCGCAACATCGGTGATGGATGTTGAACGATGTTGATCGATGTCACTCACCGATATTGTCCAAAGTATTTGCCATCCAGTATTAATCTCATGTGTAACCATGTCGATGGATGTCTTAAAAATATGCCCGTATCCGCGTACGTGGATATACTATTTGGTGCATTTTTTAATAATAAACTATAGACAAATATGAAGCCAAGCTTACATTAGTTTATTTTTTCCTTTAATGATTTATTTTGTACTTTTGAAGTTGAAATTTGATTTAAGACTTTTATGCAACTTTGTGTCAGGCTTGTTATTTCTGTAAGGGTTGACAAAACATAAATCCAGGTTTAACTTTCGAACATTGTCGCAATGTGAGAGTATGCTTTCGTTATTTGACTTTGAAATCACAGCGAAAGCAATTGATAATTAAATCTATATATTATTTCTCTCATATTGAACCCCTCCTATCCATATACATTAGATGGGGCACTAGAAAATTTTAACGCTATTACAATTGGTCGTTGTAGGTTTGAAAGAAGTCTGCTACCTAAATTTTTAGCTTTGAACTACTTTGTTTTGTATGTCCGTTAAAGAAATACCACATAAGCGCGTTAAAGAATGCACAGTTAGTGAGCGTTCTTCCTTTTTGCTTTAGCTTTAAGGAATATAGAATGAGACAGCCTAACGGGATTGCCCCATATTCTTTCTCTGGCATATGCGGTTACTATAAACGCAGAATTCCTTCCCTGACCTGCTATCCAAAATTTCATTTTCATATTTCTCTACGGCAGAAGTGTTTTGAGGAATGTAAGAATTTACCCATGAAAATATCGTTTTTCCAATGCTTGCGTAAAATGAATAAAAATTGCAGTATTGTAAAATTTACGGAAGTTTGGAAAAAGTCACAAGCAATTTGATTGAGAAAGGAACTGAAACACCATACAGCATTAGCCACTGATGGAGGTAGGTTAATATCCCGAAAATATATCTTAGATTCAAATATGCTGTCAACACCGCCCATGCCATTAATGGCATATTATCTTCAATGCAATAATATGCTGCTAATTAATTATTAACAGCTTAAAAAAACGTTTGACGTGGGTCGAACCAATCATACAAAATCTGATTTGTCCGTTGAGTTTGAACGTTTAAGTTTACAAAAAAAAGATTATGGTTTCCTTTGGATGTGTCGTAGCTCTTGAGAGGTTTATGACTAAGTTAATTTATCTTTTATACAGACAGGCAACTATAATATCAAATGTATATCATACTTGTCAAATAACGTTTAAAGAGAGTTTCATATTCAGTTAGTATAAGCTGAACTACGATACTTTTTTTTCATATTGAAGAAAAATTAAAAAGTTGCCAATGCTCTGCTACAATTCACCCTTTTCATTTTTTCTATTAGAAACGCTGACAGATGGATTGAGGATTCATCTCGCAATTCAGTCACCCATGAAGGTAACTTTCTCGAATACCAAACACCAATGAGTGAAAAGTGCATTAGCACTGCACTTGGCTGGAACTTCACAAAGGGAGAATTATCTTGTGGAGCAGTTTCTGCATCTGATCCAGTTACAGACTATAAATATTCTCCAGCTGTCCAGAAGACACCAAGTAATTCAAATGAAATAGAAATGAGTGGTCGTTCAAGCAAACGCAATAGCAAGTCACCAAAAATATTATTTAATGTAAATACAGCAGGCTGTACATCTGACCAGTCTAGTAAGTTATTTAGTGGGAAAAGCGATGTAGATAGACGTTTGAAAATTAACTCAGATGCTAAAGGGTATAAATGTGACCAGTGTGGTAAGTCATTCAGTCAGAAAAGTTATCTAGAAATACATTTGAAAATTCACTCGGACATTAGAGAGTATACGTCTGACCAGTCTCTTAAGTCATTTAGTCGGAAAGGTCATATAGAAACAAATTTGAAAATTGACATATATATCAAAGTGTATGCATGTGACGAGTGTGGTAAGTCATTTAGTCGGAGAGGTGATCTACAAAGACATTTTAAATTTCACTCAACTATAAAAGAATACAAGTGCGACCAGTGTGGCAAGACATTTGTTTTGAAAAGAACTCTAACATCACATTTGAAAATTCACTTAGGTATAAGAGAATATGTATGTGATCAGTGTGGTAATTCATTTGTTGAGAAAAGTAAACTAGAAAGACATTTGAAAATTCACTCTGGTGAAAAAGATTATATGTGCGACCCGTGTGGTAAGATATTTGGTGAGAAAAGTGTTCTAGGAAGACATTTGAAAATTCATTCAGGTATAAGAGAGCATACGTGTGACCAGTGTGGTAAGGCATTTAATCGGAAAGGTGTTCTTGAAAGACATTTGAAAATTCACGCAGGTTTAAAAGAGTATACATGTGACCAGTGTGGTAAACTATTTACTCAGAAAGGTGATCTAGAAAGACACTTAAAAATTCACTCAGCCATAGAAGAATATAAATGCGACCAGTGTGGTAAGACATTTGTTCTGAAACGTTATCTTGAAAGACATATGGAAATTCATTCAGGTATAAGAGAGTGAAGTCGTTAGCCGAGAAAGGTAATCTAAAAAGACATTTGAAAAGTTATCGAAGTATAAAAGAACAAATATGTTACCAGTGTGGTAAATCATTCGTTGAAAAAGTAATCTAGCAGTACATTTGAAAATTCAGTGAGGTATAAAGGAGTAGACATATTACCAGTGTGGTAAGATATTTTTGTAAGTTGGTTCGAGAAAACATTTTGAAATTAACCTCAATATAAGGTAACAAAACTGAACAGTGCCGTAATCCATTTGTTTACTAAAGTGATCTAGCAGCATATTTGAAAATTCAATGAAGTATAAAATAGTATATCTGTACCAGTTTTGTAAGAGATTCAGTTAGGAAGGTAACCTAGAAAGATATTTGAAAATCTACGCTGGCATAAAAGCGTAAAAATGTGGCCAGTGTTGTAAGTAATTTGGTATATAAATATATTCGAACATTAATTCAGATGTAAAAGAATTCAAATTTAACCAGTGTGGTAAGTCATTTAGTTGGAAAGACATTTGAGAACTCGCTCAGTTCTAAAGCTGTTCTCAGTTCATGTTACAACTGTGGTAAATAATTTTCAAACTGATGTAAAATAATTACGTATTTCAGTCATTCAATGGCAAATATTTAGTGTTATAAGTAATGTAAATTGTAAGACCACAGATGTCCTAAAGAAATATTTGATAAACTGCATAGATATAAATGCTATTAATATTACTGATTTTGACATAAATTGTATAATTTATTTTTACATTGATAAACGTAAGATTGTATAGCTGGCGTGATGCTTTCTGATTAAACAGTGACAAATATTAATCTTCGACTATCGTAGAAACAAAATGTAAACTATTGTTTTTTATATATTCTGGAAATCCTGGTTTCAAAATAATCAAATTTAAATTGTGTTTAAATAAGCTGAACAATTAGGTAACAGATGAAGTTTCGGGAATTTTGAGAACTATAAACCCGCTTCTGTACACAAAGTTTATATAATGGTTTATTTTGTATTAAATAATAAACCTTTAGTTTCTAAAGTTGTGTTATATACCATAAATTATTATTTTAATAGAGGAAGTGCAAATTATGACGAGTAAATAGTTGTGAGAAAGAAACAATGAGCATTTGTACGTTAATGTAGTGTAAATGTTTTACCCTCATTGCATTAAACAACTTAGCTATGGTTAAATATTAACTGTAGGTTCTGTATTAGGATACAGTATACGTAATAGTGATTTGCATCATCTCAGTTCTTGACATCTTTCCATATCGTTCGTTTAGTGTGTTGCACATTTACATAAAGCCATACAACCGTTACTTATGTAATCATACTTTTAGCTTGATCTATTACTCAAAATTAACACTTCTACAAGATGTATAACGAAATAACATAGCTATTTGACATAATAACGAACTAACATGGCCTACTAAAATTTTAATATAATAGAGCTAAATATTTTAATATATTGATATTTATCTAAACCCAACACACTTATTGTACATGATTTGCTGAAAGCGACATTTTAACCTATTTGATATGTTAGAATTTTACGTTGAACTTAACATAGCCTAAGTGACTTGAAAATTAGTCAGTTTCATATAACCCACCATATATCATGCATTCCTGTGTAACGGATGGAACATCCGCGCAGTACTTTTACACAAATATGTATCGCTTTTATATAAGTTTAAGTTTCAGAACATTATTCACACACAAATAATGAATTAAATTATATACTGTAAAAATGATATTGCATCATCAACAATCTAGAAATTCCACAATTTTATATTTTCGTAACCTTATACTACTGTTTTAATACCAAAAACTTGTTATTGTAGAAGTTCAATGTATGCATTTCATTACTGCTACAAATTTTGGAAATTACTGAAAAGTTACCCTGTGGCAAGCCATAAAGCATGAAACTAATGCAACTTAGCAATGTAACGGAAACAAAATTTTGTCCCGCCGTACATAAAAATGGATTTCGTTCGTGAAGTATAAAATGAATAGAAAAATAAAAGAGAAATATACTGAACATCATTCAGTATTTTAACAATTGTATATTACTAGTGATTCGATATTACTAATATCGACACATTAATATTTTAAGTTCACATTTACCATAAATAAGATGTTATCTAGTCGTGCAACCAATTGCTTTAGTTTATTTTCGTTGTTTTGACGGCCTACTTATTTGTGATTGCATTTAGAGCTGTCTCTTAGAAAACGAGACTCACTTTAGGAGATTTAATATGTACGTCAAACTAAACGTTTTTTGGAAGACATCCAAAATGATGTGCAGTTTCGGAGCTTCAAATTATCGAAGTTACGGCGACATCATTAGCAATCATGGCATATCTCACCACACAGGGACATAACAAATCTGTCTAACAAATCGAAATTAAAGTAGCACCCCAAAAGTCTCTTTAAGCATGTTAATGATCGATGGATTGCGGCATAGGCGGATTTTCAACGTTAGAATCTTGTTGCCAAAGAATAAAATTGTTTAATAGGAAAAAACTCGAAGATGTATTCGCCAATTGTAAATATAATTTAAATAGATGTATTGGGTACTACTTTGAGTGTGATTTGCTGGCCCGAACTCGCTTACGCCATTTTAGTCTAGCTATTACGTCATATGTGAGAATGCTACAAAATCATTAGCCCCGAAACTAACAAAATTTAAGAATTTCTTCAAACGAACTCTTAGTTTGATGTGAATAATCACCTCCCGAAATTTGTCCGATTGTTTGAGAGACACATTCTATATCTGGCATTACTAGAGTTGTACCGAAGATTCTAAGGTAGGAATTGGGGCAAGAGTTAAAAATCTTTCTTTTTCATTCTTGTAGAGAATTTCCTTGCAAAGTACAGCACTTTTACCCTGCATCCAGCAATTATTTGCAATGTTACAAAGTATTGAAGCATTATTGAAACATTTCGCGGCTCTTTCTATGATCTATTCGCAGCAGCAAAGCCGTCGACAGGCTCTTTGCCGTAGGAGGAATGGCAAGAAATGCCGCAAAGCAAATTGTATGTATTAAAATAGGAAACATCAATTATTTAAATTCTGTTAAGTATCCCAAAATTTTGTGTTAATAGCGTTGCTAAAATAGTTATATTGTTGAATGGTAAATAACACTCAATGCTAAAAGGTAACCGTAAATAGAAGAAGCTTTTTTATGAATGAACCCAATCTCGCGTTTAAGCAAAGAAAAAAGTGAAAAGTATTTCGTTAAAACAATCATATTACTTCATCTCGTTGTATGTAAAAACCAGAACAGTTTAAAAAATATAACATCTGTTTCCAGTCAAGGACAAGCATGGTAGGAGAAAAGTTGCAGTAAAGTATCCAATTTCACACACAGTGAAGCAGCATACGTCACAAGTACGAAGATCATCTACTTCAGCACCTACGTAAGAGTCCAGAGTTTGTCTTATTTAGCAGTTGACTCAACAGAGCAAAGTACAGAATACCAAAACCAAAAGACCAGCCTCCTTTCGATTGGCTCTGAGGAGGTAATACTGCTTTGAAAGCTGGAAACATGTAGTTCTATGATTGGATGACATCGAGAGGATAGTGGATGGTTTTTGCATAAAGCATTGACATTTTGAAAGATCTAGGATGTTAGTGAATCTGATATACCGCCGTTACCAAGTTTCGGGTCTGGGACCCGACTCAGCTCAGAAACCAGAAAGAAGGTGAAAAGTTCGAGTTACGAAGAAAGAAGAAGGTCTTGTTTCTAGAAACAATTTGCAGTACGAAGATTGACCGAAGTTTCAACCCAATTTTACATCTTCGAAGCAGAAAGTTTGGTTCATGGAAGCAGTCCAAGGTATGAATAGTTGGGTTCCAGTCCAGTTGGGTCCTTTTATATTTCGTCCGTTAATTATTCTGATGCTCACTACGTCCGTCGTCCAGTATTATTTTATTTATCATTTGTCTGTATTCACGCATTGGTGTTCTTTGCCGTCAGCTTCTTTTCAATCGGAGTAGATTCCTTCCTAGAAGCCCCAATAGAAAGTTAACTAAACCCCGGAGTTTTAATCCAAAATCCTTGCCTTTAGTAGTAACATCCAGTTGCTCTCGAAGTAGTTTTTAGGTTCCCTCTCTTCCATGTAAACGACAGAAAGCATTACCTAAAATGTACAACAAAGTGCATTTTGATGTTGCAGTAAGATTGTAACAACTCTACCATCTGAATTCGTTACCTGTCCGAATGTTATTCTCACGGTAGTGAAATAATTTACAAGGTAATAACAAAAATCAACATGGCGTAGGTTCTGTTTTTTTAAACCCTTCTTTTTCAAAATTAAGAGTAACAATCCCGGTTAGTTTCCTTCTTCTCGAACAATTAATTTTTGCCACCTCCCCTTCCGGTTTGTTTTGCGCTCGTGTTAAACGAAGGTTCACATTAGAGGAAGCGCCTTGATTTAGGCAAATCTCCGCTCCTGCCTTTTAATCTCTTTACATACGTCAACAATTTTATATGTTAACGTCAACATTTTTTCTCTTCTTATTTCTATTGCGCTCGCAACGCAAACCCGAATAAACTTCGTTTTCATTTACCTAATATATGACAATAATCCGAGTACAAGCAAACCATATTCCGGATTTTGAATTGCTTACTGGGTTTTCTACTCCAAAACGTAAACCGAAAACACCTAACATGGCAACCGATTTTCTAGAGGCTTTGGCCACATTCAATAGATTGCCAAAATTCAGTGGTGATACACAGGATCAAATAGATCGCTTCTTTCAAAAGTTCGAGTCGTTTAGCAAAACTCAGAAGTGGTCCGCGGCAAAACAAAAGGAAATGCTTGTCACATGTCTAACAGAGGAAACTCAAGCAAACAGTTATGGAGACCCCGTATCAATACGTAATAAGCATAGGTCAATTGATTCGTTTTCTTATTCCTGATAGAACAGAACAAAAGTTGGTGTTACATATTATACAGAGTTTCCGATCTCACATCTGAGAGAGTGTAGCAAATAAGTCAATGTACAAGAACTTATCTCAGCAATACAGGCAATTAATCACAAACGCGTGTCCCTTGAACGGCGTAGGTTGGAGGAAACCCAAGAGATGATTCAGGTTTGTTGCCAAATCAGGAGGTCCATCCTTACGACTGACCAGTCCAAATTCCAAGAGTCCTGCTATGGCCCATCTCCGAAATGAGATTCTGAATTTTCACGGGGTGACATCACAACAGGAAACGACCCCGATTCGCTCCCAAAAAGAACATAAAGCCCGACATAGACAAACTTTGTGCACAATTGCAAAATTTAGTTATGCAACTTAAACAAAGTTCTCAAACCGACGGCGAAGAACCAATAACTATAGGGCTCCGCCATATAATAATCGTGCAGGCGGAAACAATTCCCAGGGACGTCGCCAGAACTTTAATCAGAGCTTTCGTCCGAACAATGCACAGTTAGGTCCTCAACAGAGGAGAAACGGAACATATTCTCAACCCGTACATTAACCAGGCCATGGCAAACCCCTTGTTGGTTCACCTAGCGCTCCCATTGTCTGTAGAAAAAGTTCACAATGCAACCATTTTGTTCAAGATTGTCGTGTTGTAGGGCCTACAACTAGGATAGAAAGACCAACTTTCAACTAAATTTGTCTGTATGTAAAATTAACCCACTTCTCGGTCTTCATACTATAAAGGTTCCGCTTATCAAACGTGACTGCTTATACTTTATACGCGCTCAGATAGGCCAAAGAACTTGCTCTCCAGTACTATATTGCAGATCCCAATGCAGCCTTTCGGACACTCGAATGGTACCCCCTCAGCTAAACCTATCAAACAACACAGTATTCTACAAGGAATTAATGGTGGAAAAATAATATGTAGTAAAGTTGCAATCATAGATCTCGTAATTGCGAATTATAAGTTCAGACACACGTTCAAAATTGTTCAATCGTCTGATAGCCCATCAACCCTTTTTGGTACTGATTTTTTTGATAATCATGTTTTTCAGTTATCACCGACTAATAGGTCGTTAACATTAATAACGTCAACCAACAGATTACAAAGGTCCCGGCGTCGATCTGCGCATCTTACGTATGAAATGTCTGATGCGGGGTTTTCTTTCACAAATCAAAATGCCGGGCCACTCACTTTTGTGACAACACAATATCTGACGTTAAATCCACGATCTCGAAATACGGGCCTATCTCATTTGTCAATTTTTGTACAAGTTCCAAATTTCTTCTTTTTGAACCAAATACTGACGTTTTGAATTTAAAACAACTTGAGGCAATTACTGCGATCCTTACTCCCAACCTAACTCATGTAGTCCTTCAGAATAATAGCAATAGGAGAGTTTGTTAACCCAAATGTTCCAAAATTGGACTATCACTTCCATGCAAATTAGTGGCAGTCGTGACGTCCCCACTCAAGTGGACGACCCTCAGCACTCCACTGCAGTCTCTTTTCGCCGCCCTGACTGGATGTCAAAGTTGACCACTAGACAGAAAGAGGAAATCCAGCAGCGCATAAAGACGTATAAGCAGTATTTTGATCCGAACCAGTTGAAAATTAACAAACTCGACAGGCCAACAAAACTGGAAATTTTGGACTTAATTTTAGAGTATAGTGACTGTTCCTCGTGGACCGACGATTGTTATGGTATAACGCATTTAGTGGAACACAAAATAGTCCCAAATGACTCTGACCAAGTCTATGTCCGCCCGTTCTCTCTCCCTTTGCATCTTCGAGACGCAATACGGACTCAGCTTCAAAAAATGGAAAAACAAAATAATTCTGAGTTGTTTCTTCAAATTACAATCTCCCGGTTTTTGTCATACGCAAACCAGACCCTCCATTACTTTTCTTCTCGAACCTCCGTTTCCTCAATTCAAAAATACATATTGTGGCATACGGATATTTAAATATCGATCAAGTTATAACAAATATATCAGGGAATAAATTCCTGACGAAATTTGGTGTTTTTCCAGTTTTTACCCTACTAGAATTGCACAAGAATCACGGGACAAGACTTCCTTTTCAGTAGGCTCTCTCCGAAACTACCAGTATCTCGTCTCGCCGATAGGTCAAGCTCCTTGGTGCTTACATCCATGATGCAACTAGTTACGGGTGGCATCCCCGCCTCCGTTTTATTGATATCTGCAAGTGATGTTACAGTCCATACAAAATCATACGTTCAAAGTTTTCCAGTTATACGAGATCTATTTGAACGTTTACGAGCAGCTAACATTCGCCTGAAACCGTCGAAAGCAGAATTTCTCTTCGCAGAATTAGAGGACCTTGGTTCAGTTGTATCCGGACAGACTGTACAAATGTCCCCTAAATTAATTTCAGTTATTGCAAATTTTCCGCAGCCAGAAACTAACGGCAAAGTAAGCAATTTCTCGGAATAGGAAATTTTCTAAGAAAAAAGGTACCACGATTCGGACTTATAGCCCCACCCCTCATCAAATTGTTACGAAATGGTCAAATTGTTTTCAGTAGTCACCCAAGGACCAACAAGCGTTTGACGCCATAAAATATTTGGTGACAACTGCGCCCGTTTTGGAACACTTTTCTACTGAAAAAACATCACACGTTTGGCTAGACGCTTCGACCCTCGGTTATGGGGGTTGTTTAATGCAAACAGGTGTTGATAAACAAGTCCATCCGGTAGCATACTGCTCCAGAGCGTTAACAGATAGGGAAACTCGTTATGATGTATTATAATTAGAAATGTCGGCAGCTTATCATGTCATCAAAACGTCCCATTTCTTTTTGTATGGCAAACCATTCCATATGTAAAGCGATAAAGTGGCTCTCACTCATTTAAAAACAACAAGGAACTTAAATGGAAAATTGGCTCGCTTCTCAATATTTTTGACAATTACGACTTTCATGTGACTCATGTGAGTTCTGCCAAGAATTCACTCTCCGATGCTCTTAGCAGGAACCCCACTCCCTCCCACCAGACCAACGCAAAATCCCAGTGGTAGATACATTAGTTCCCTTTTATTAGAGGTATTTTTTAATATGAAGACCCACGAATATCGTAGAACTTCAGCAACTGGACCCTTACTTTTCCAAAGTCATTGAAAGTCCGTCCTCTCGTTTGGCCCATGATTCGAATTTCCATAGAGCACCAAATTAGTATGTTTTCAATGATTCAAAACTATTTCGTGTGTAGAGATTGCAGAGTATGACGAAATATTTGCTTTGCATCCCCTTTTATCTTCAAAACAAAAGTTATCAATCAAATACACAAGTCCAGTTATCCGGGGTCCCATGGTTCCACGACAAAAAACATAACCTCCTGCTTCAGAAAACAGTCTTTAATGTGAAGTCTCAGGTGTTCAAAATCGTCAAAGAGTGCTTTGAATGCCAGGTGATGAAACCAAATACAGGAAAGAAAATGTGGAATTTACAAACGCATTCTATTCAAAGCCCCCTTTTAGCTATATATTCACAGACCTTTTCGGGCCAATCTAGCCCGGAAACAGGTCGTTTCGTCATACGCTCAACGTCATAGATTTAAACACACGTTTTGCGATCAGTATTCCACTAAAATCCAACGATGCAAAATCGATTGCAGACGCCTTGGTCAAGTTTGTATTTGTTCGATGATTTGGTCTGCCGCTTCAGCGTTACCTTTACCGCGGCTCCACGAACACAGCAGGGATCATTAATGATTTATTCATGAAACTAAAGATCCAGGTGAAATATTCGGATGTGTTAGCTCTCGAAACCTAAGGTCCGGTTGAGCGTTACCATCAGTCCCTCATCCGTTTGTTATCACCCTGTATAATGAATAACCAACAGGATTGGAGCATTTACCTCCCCACGACCACGTTCTCTAACAACTTAATGCAACACTCCAATGGGATCAGTCCGTTCAAAAGCAAGTGAAATGGTTAACCCAAAACTCACGATTTAGAATGGGACACTTCAAATGAATACAACGTTTCCCACATTCGAAGAATAATTTTTGCGTATGTCCATCGTTAACTGGGGTCTGCGTTCCCCCTCCCCCGTGGCTAACGCCCCCCAGCTCCCTTTTGTCGCACCCTCACCCTCTTGCACACCTCGCTATCATTCGGTGTAGATCCTGCCCTGGTGGGTTTATATACATCCTAGGTTTGAATGTCCTCTTTTAAAATTATAAATCAAAATTTATTAAATTTTCTTTTGTGTATTTACATAGAAAACAAAAACGCTTTAACTTTCTTTAAAAAATATGTAGAAAGTCGACGCCAGGTTTGAATTGGGGACCGTCTTTTGCTGTCTATGCTGTTATGTTAAAACACACAAACATCCTTGCCCGACGTGGGATTCGAACCCACGATCCTTGAGTCGACAGACTACCGAACTAGAGCGTTAGACCACCCGGATCGGCTAAGGACCTTTGAATCAGCTTCCCGATGCCTTAACCACAAGACCAAATTGCAGCTGCCGGTTTGAGCGCTTCTCGCTACTAATTATAGTTCAAGAAACGCGAGACTGGACTATTCGTACTGGAAGTGTTTCCAATATGACTGCCAAGCCGTGTAGGTAGATCTGAAAAAATAAATCTTGAGTCACCACCACCTACATGAAAATACGTTCAGAATTTCAAAATTTCCACACTTGCAGTTGCAAAATATTCTCACTATATGCCAGGAATATTGCTAGAGGAAAATTTAATATCCCTGGAATATTTCCCGAATTTCTTTGCCCATAAATGCACTATAAAGTGTGGTTTCTTACAATTGATAAACCAGTTCTTATGTGTGCACTGAGAAATAATGTTCATAAAAATGAAATATCAACGCTTTTTAATTTTAAATTGAAACATATCAATTTGGAAATAGGGTCAATGGTCTTATTTTCAAACCTGTTTGTTCTCATTTTGAATAGAATGAGAAATGTGAAATTTCCTATCTAAGAAATTTATTCCTCGGTGCGTGATAAGAACTTATTTTTTTTAATTTTAAGAAGCAGTTTGTGCAATGTGGAAATGAAACATGTCCGCTTCTGGAATATTCTGAAAATATTCATATTCTGTAAACCGTCATCTTCAATAATTTATTTTACTCATGCCTTATATCATTAAGATCGTTTGCATTATACAACTATATAGCAGTTTTCTGACCTCTTCGCCAAATCCTTGCTTTGTGAATGCCCTGTCGCAAATTATGTCATGATTTCTGAGACTGCTCTATTATCATAAAATGAACCCAGTTGATAAGTCTAAAGAAAGGCAAACACATTTCTCCTTTGCATTGTAATTCTTAAACCAATTACATTGTGTTAAATCTACAAACTAATACTTGTGGTGTGGTAATATTTGTTTAGTTTTTGACTCTATCCTTTTTGTACGTACACAGTAAAGTGTTCATTACGCAAGTGATCATATTACGGAAGAATGCGACCCAATTATAATATAATTGCACGCAGGCAGGGTCGGGGAAAAAGGCATTTGTTGATGGTTTTGTTCATGCTCTCACAGCGATTGGCCAAAAATAAATTGATGACGGGAAACTGAAGCCCAAATAATGCCTCTGTATTTACACAACACGCACATGTTAGCTGATCACACAAAAATTGTTTCCTCTCACCGTCAGTCACTGAAAGGGAGAATTCAAGTATTTTGTAGAGAAGTCGTGTTTTGTCGTATCGTGCGTAATGTTCTTTTTTTTATTTTCATTTTAATTGGATTAAATTTTGTTGATGGCATCTGTTACTCAGGTTGGGTAGGGTAAAAGGCGGAAGGGAAGATTCAGCCAGGGTCTACGTACCATCCCGAAATTTGTGTGGTATGACGGAGAAATCAACTTGAAAGAACCTCCGCCAGCATAGTCGACCGTTGGTACGAAATGCAGGACCTCCCGAATATTCTATGGCTGCTCTTTTTAGGAGTCCTCTCTCTCTCTCCCTCTCGCCTGCTCTCTCTGTGTGTATGCGATTTTACGAAGGATCAGGGACCTCAGCAGTGAGCAAAGCAGAAAAATATGAAAAGTTATGCATTTTTCAAATGTATTCTTATAATTCATCACACAATATATATTTATAGTAATTCTTACAACTCGCATGACAGTTTATTGCTAGGGACTTTGCTCTATAAAATGGCATTGGAATCACTTTATTATGTGGATTACATTTGGTGCTATGAATCAAGAACGTGGAAACATACTAAAAAAATTGTTTCAGCTAAATTTACATGGAGCAAAAAATCACTAAGGATAGGGTTGAAATAAGAGAATATTGTGTGTCGTTCATCGAAGATAGGAACTGACATTCTGAAGTAATTGAAAAAATGAATTCGTTCGCTCGCAACTCGTTAAACAACACATAACAAGTTCGTTGCAATAAACGACTGCTCAACATTGGATGCACCCAATGCTTTCGCTTCTGTTTTTATCTTCAATAGACGCATTTCTGCGCCACCACAAACCACACAAGGCAAGAGCCGAGATAGAACCGTTTACTCCAAACACCAGAGGTGAACGATCTGCTTGTGATCCACTGATTCAAAATACCACTTTCTATTGAGCAAGGAAACCGAGCGGCTATAAGTGAGTTGATAGAGCCTTTGCTCAGCATTCAGGAGCTCTTTGGTTCGATACCAGCAGTAGACTATCCTGGAAGGTACTTTCATGTTTTTCGTCAATTACGCCCAACAAATGTTGGGATGTCACCTTAAACTTATGCCCTGGACTTCCGCATAATTTTCTCCATCTTATCTTTGCCTGAGACATAGATGCCAAAAGGCCACAAATATTTTTGAGAAATAGGAAAAGAAGATATTGTATTCACCCAATCAATGAAGTTAGAAATACGTAGGGAAATTTCGTGAGTTTCACAGGCAACCCTGGGTTCATCCTGATCGTTTCTTCATTTATTTGAAGATGTCCTTGAGTTATTTTGGTTTTCTACTAAACGAGTTGAAAGTTTTTTCCAGAATTCAAGAATTGAAATATATAATGTGACAAGCGAGAAAATTGTTGATTCTAGTATTTTTGGATGAATGTTTCCTACGCATATGCAATTTGCAAAGGTTAATTGATCTCGAAGTAATTAAATGAGATCGAACAAAATGTTTATATAATATGTATATGGATAATTGTTAGAGAGAAAACCTGCTTTTGTGTAATGAAGACTTACATTGTTGTGCGCAAACCAAGTCCATTTTTTTATCTCTGATGAACGTACACAGTAAATAGTGATACACCAAAGGCGTTCAGCGGTAATCTTGGATCAACTTTAACAAAAAATAAGCTCTGCCTTGATCTGTCTTTCCCGGGAGTTCGACTTAGTCTATCATCCTAGATTCAGTAGTTTATTATATGAAAATATGACTTTTTGAATGTGAGGAGATTCGCCACCTAACAGGAAAGCTATCAGGCTATAGAATCTCAGATGCCTCGATTATCTAATACCATGAGAATGTATTATTTTTAAAAAAGAAAGACGCAAGGTTTATAACTGACAATTAATACACTAATAAATTTCAGAACTTTTTGCGGATAATTTATGAACTACTAATATTCAAGTTCTTCTTGTTAAACACGGTTCATCCTCTGGATAATGTTTGCTTTGGCGAGAACAGTATTCAGCTATCTGAATGGAATATTTAGGGTAGCAATATTTCTACATGACGTTTTCTGTTGGTGCTTGATAATACTTGTTACTTGCATGATCAGAGATCTGAATTGATTTAAGACTAAGCATGGCAGAGGTCATTTGATGGCGTGGCATAGTTTAGATGCTACTCACCTTGATCTGGAACAGAGTCGGTAATTCTACTGTTAAAGGGAATTTGACTGCTTTGAGAATAATGGTAATTGGCTATTATGATTTAACTGGGTCACTGGCAAAACAACCTACACGGTTGCTTTACCGTTAACTTTACTTATAATACGTGACGCATGAAAAAAAAACTGTAGTTTCACAAAATGAAAAGGCCAGAAATTCGTTATTTCTGGAAAAATATTTTAGAAATATTTAATGTACTTTTTCCGAATTTACCTTTCACCACAGAGTAGTGTAAAACAACAATACACAGAACTGCGCACAAATACAAAGCACAATTTTTTTTAACTTATCAGACTGCATTGTTTCTGTTTCTTTTTCTACGTAGAGTGAGTGTGTGATTGTAAGTGTCTCCGAAAGCGGCCGAGAACACCTTTGCGCAGTGAAACTGGGGAACAAAGAAAAGCACAGTTTTTCATGACGGGAAGAAACGATCCGACTGCCTTGGATATTTTAATCATATTCATATAGTTTCGACTCTATCGAACTTAAGATTTATGAATGTTCAATGCAATAAAATCAGCGCAGAACTTCTTATTTTCTGTTAAAAGAAATTTAATTGCATTTTTTCATTAAATAAAAATTAATACGCAATTATTTTCCCTGCACTTGGCACACACAGAAACACCATGTAAAAAGTTCTTATTGGAAAATTGTAATTTGCTGTTATTTAATATTCCGATATAGGGATTCAATCAATTATACAGCTTAATGTGGAGTTTATACTTGAAAGTGGATATTCCTTAGAATGGAAAACTTTAATCACTACACATCACTAATTTTAAGTTATAAATAAACACAGGAATTAGAATATATATTTTATACACACACACACACATATATATATATATATATACAGATGCTTATCAGAATAATGGAAACACCTGAACGAAAGTGAAACTTACCAGATTAATATGGTGTCGGGCCACCTTTCGCCTTCAGAACAGCCTTGATGCGACGTGGGATGGAGGCATAGAGGTCGTGAATGGTAGCAAGTGGAATATTACACCATTCCTCGTGCAGGGCATCGGCCAGTTCTGTGAGAGAGGATGGAGGTGGAAATCGTCGCCGGAGTCGTGTTTCCAAGATGGACCACAGATGTTCAATTATGTTGAGATCTGGGGATTGGGCGGGCCAGGGGAGGTGTTGAACTTCATCCCGATGTTCCTCAAACCACGCTGCAACAACTCCAGCTGTGTGAATGGGTGCATTATCATCCTGGAATATGGCGTCATTGTCCGGGAACAACATCCGGACCATAGGATGCAAGTGGTCTCCTAAAATTGCGACATAATCGTTGGCAGTGATGCGTCCGCGAAGTGTGACCACAGGACCCAATGAAAACCATGATATTGCGGCCCACAGCACCACCGTGCCGCCGCCATGTTTCACAGTTGGGCGGAGACACTGCAGATCATACGCTTCTTTGGGCGTTCTCCACACATAAACACGGCCCGTGGTTTGGAATAGGGTGAATGGTGACTCATCCGACCATACCACACGTTTCCAGTCGTCAACGGTCCAAGTTGCATGGTCGCGGCACCATTTGCGGCGTGCTAAAGCGTTCTGGTCCCTGATGAGAGGTTTGGCCCGTGCAACACGACCCCGTAAGTTCATGTCATGTAATTCGCGGCGGACTGTGATTGTCGAAACAGGTTGGGGGAGGTGCTGATTGAGTTCCTCCGTCACTTGCGCCGCAGTGGCACGACGGTTCCGCGTGACAATGCGCTTTAATACCCGGCGTGCCCTGTCACTGATGCTTTTCTTCCGCCCACTGTTCC
>JAGDQP010032814.1:0-21056 GCA_022664845.1 Lepisma saccharinum | reverse complement strand
TATGTTATACTATTTCAATACACTTTCCCGCCACCACATTTATTCAACACGCACACGATGAGCGTCTCTTGTGCCGGAGTTCCTGCACAAGGCACTCTAATTTGCCACTGGCTTCCAGCGGCCAATTATTGACTTTATTTGCTGATAATCATTATAGTTTTATTTAGGCCACTTTTCGGTTGTTTTTAACATATCTGGATGGTTATTTGTCCTGAAAGTTGGTGGTTGGCCATCCCTATTTATCACGTTTAAGTTGTGTTGTTGTATTAGATCCTCGAACTGCTCTCCATTCTCGTCCATTCTTGGGCAGTGCCAGAGCGGAGATTTCGCATTTAAGTCCCCCAAGATTAGCATGTATCTGTTATTGAACTTATTTAATATAGCATATAATTTAAATATAAAATTATTACTAGGGAGAAAGAACTGGCAGTAAACATTAACTATAATTAATTTGTTTTTCTTAAAATTTAGTTCCACATTGTGTCCATTTATCATTAAATTCAGTGTGTGCCAGAACTTCAATATCCCTATTAAATATTACTATTGCCACCATGGGGTTTTCCTCTACAGGCAACAACTCCATGGCCCCAGCCGGCATCCCTTGCAATCTACCTTTTCTTGTGTAAGGCTCCTGTAGCCATGCCACGTCCAGATCTTCTTGTTCACACCATTGTCTTATTTCACTACATGCTAATTTAGATCTGTCTGCATTTAATTGGGCCAATTTAAGCATTTCAGGGTTGTCTGGTGTGGACGTAGCACGCCGGGAACTTCTCTGCAGGATTAAACGCTATCCTGCCGTAGGCCATTACAAATTGCCTGTATACGCTGTCCAACCGAAAGGTTTCTTCTCTTCTTTTGAAGATTCTATCGACAAGTTGAAACAAGTCTTTTGGGTCTGTTGTAAATCCATTTGTTCTGAGGTTTATTTTATCAACCTCATCTATAACCGGGAAGGTTATTGTTTTCCCTTCTAACATTCAGCTCTTTTTGCTGCTACTTTCACTGCTATCCCTACTACTTTGTACTGTTTAACTACTTTTCTAACTACTTGCCACCTCTACCTGAGGAAGTCGTTGATGATCGTTTCTTTTTTGGTGACCCTGTTGGTCATTTGACAGATATATATTTTGTTGATTTTCAGATCTTTTAATGTTCTAAAAATGTCGGAAGCTGATTTTCTTCTCTTATTAAGCGCTATCATAGTACCAGTAATATGAGTTTCTTAAGCAGCCCACTCCATGCCAAATGAATTGCAGGAAGTATCTCCTTTGTGGCTCGACTCACATATTTAGTGGAACAAACAACAAATTAACAAACATACCAAAAGTTGCGGAAACCGCAGCCAGAGCTCAAACAGTGCTCATAATATCCTCGTGTGAATGTGTGCGAATGAATGTGTTTAAATGAAGCATATGGGGAATAGAGAAGAATTAAGAGGAAAAGAGAGTGCGGTGAACCACCAGGAAGCAAGACTTTCTAAAAAGGAAGAAAGAAACCATAATCTTCTCTTCATCTCCTCCAGTGGCTCAATAATGTGAACGATGAGGAACAAGAAAGAAGAAGAAGGAAGTCCAACCCTGTGACGAGAGGAGGATGCAGCCCAGAGGGAAGACACAATACCCAAGGAATGCAGAATCTAACCTTTTTATTCTAATCTCGTTACAGGGGAAGCAGAAGAAGAAGCCAAACTTAAGTTTATGTTGTGTCGTCCTGTTTTTGTCCTGTCTGTGTCTTTATGTGCTGTATGTGTTTGTACAAAAAGAAAATAAAGTAGGTAGGGACCTCTCCCATGTAAATGTTCCATCAGATTAGGAACATAGACCAGGAGGACATTCTGGATGTCTGGTCATAAGTTCATCCCGTAACACCAGCTGCCCCAGGCTGAGAAGTACAAATATGTGCGTGATGCACGTCCTTGAAAGTGCACAACTCAACTTGTGCAATGGATGCAAAGGGGCAGGGGTGGTAAGGCGGGCCCCAAAGTGAAAAAAAAAAATATACGCTGCTTTGCTACAAGACGAGTTAGGGCCTTTCAACACTTGTTTACCATGTGTTCTGCTTATTCATTTGTTGTTGTATTTTACTCAAAATGTTAACTTGTAAATTGCAGAAACAATTTATTGAAATTATTTACTTTATTCTTGTTACAGGTACTCAACCCAATAAATGATATATGTTCTGCAACGAATCAAAAAACTATTTGCGTTTCACAGTTGAAAAATGTTGATGAAATGGATACATTCTTAAAGGGAGAAGTTGATGCTAGAATTTATATGCCATTTGATATCTCTGTGTTCGACAGTGTGGACAATGAGGTAGAATTCGAAGCTTCATTCTACGACAAAAAGTATATTCCAAGTTACTTGAGTAAGTGTCAACCTTGATTATTGTGTACCTCAAATTAATTTTAAAGTTTTATTCCCTATGAATTTGAGCCCCTACCTTAATAATATAACAGCCACTACTGCTTTGGAAAGATTTTGAACCGAAATGACGTTAGCAGTCAGCGTATTTCTTACAGTATCTAAAACAAGATGAAGATGTCGAGATTTTAAATTTAATCACAAAGATACTGGCATTTTCTTGAATAATTATATTTTTCAGACAGGTTTAACTACTATGAATCTTAGCTTCCTACATACATTTGAAGAAAATATTGAGTCTACTTTTTACCTCACTTTTGTTCACTCATTCTTCCCTGTAAGACTGTTTTATATTTTTAACCTATTCGATACAATTCAGTGGAATGGACCAAAATATGTGAATTTTGTATTATTTTCACGTCCTAGGCAGTGTGAAAATTGGGACATTTTGAGGTTGTGGGGTGCCTGATGTTTGTGCATTTCCAGTATTTGAGTCATTTCGTAATCTGTATGTTACATAATGGTCGTTTTACCTTCTCCAAATCTATTGTCATACATTTAGTGTATGCTTTTACACTTTTCACTGCATGATTTTTTTACAAGGGTACACCGGTACCTGCCATTATGGTGCTGAATTTCCTGTATGATTCCCATATTAATTTTAATTTACTTAATTACAAATTCGTCAATTTATATCCACAAAACAAATTTCATGAAAACACCAAATTAAAAACAAGAACAACAAAGATTATTGTATCATACTATAACTCTTAATTGTTTAAACGTACTTTTTTTCTAAACACAGATAGCAGTTCATTCTTCTTGCAAGCTAATTTAAAAAATACCATCGCAAACATTTTCAAATTATGGTAGGACTACCATTATGTCCTGGTTTTTCCCGGATGTCCTCTTTTTGGACCCTGAAATTTGCGTCCGGGCGGGTTTTTACTTTCTGTTCAAATGTCCGGGTTTTTACTGTTATTCAATTATCATAGGTCAGAGATCACGAAGTTACAACTTTTCGAATCATTAAACGTCTGATGTTGGCAGTACTGGAAGATGCGCTAAGCGTTAGTCGTTTGTTGTTACAGTTTTAAGTTCCGGTCCGTGTGATTTCCGCGTCATTTGTTTGTTCGTGTTTCGAAGTGCAAGTTAGAGTTTGCGAACAGGTGTAAGTTACTTATATGCCTAAAAGAAAGTGCAAGTTTACTAATGAGTTACAAGAAAAGTATTCATGTTTTGTACGTGGGAGAGACGATTTTGAAGGCGAGTGTATGGTTTGTAAACCCGGTACATGTGTGTCTGTGGCAAGCAAAGGAAGGCTAGACTTGTATGCACACGTAGAGTGAGAAAAGCACAAAAGAGTCGTCAGAGGTGAAGCTTCATCTACAAAACTAAGTCAGTTTTTCATGAAACCTGACAGTAAACATGAAGATAAAGTAAGTGCTACAGTATTCTGCTACTGTACTAATTGCCACTGTATTCTGGATTTGTTCAGAAAAATGTAATAAAGCTTTGTTTTATAATGACTTTCAGTTATTTTCCTTCTTTTTCGCAAGTAATTACATTCCTCTAATGCCCACACAGCACAATCACGTTAAATAAACGTTTATTAAACTTTTCCTTAAATGCTTAATGAACGTTAAATCTTGGTTAAATATACGTTGATTCCACGTTTATACAACTATCGGATTAGTATTCTAGGAAACGTTGATTCAACGTTGAATATGACGTTCAATAAACGTTTTAAAGACATTGAATTAATTGACCTTTTCCGCAACTTAATTTTGGCATTGACGTTGATTCAACGTTTAATCAACGTTACGCAACGTTTATACAACATTTAGAGAGAAGCATAATTTAACCCTCAGGACAAATTTCATACCTTTCCCAAAAATCCCTACTTACAACGAATATTTGAAACTGTGAAGATGAACAGAATAATATAAGTTTCCCAGACCGAATTCTAGTACTTCAGTGTTCAGTACGGTACAATTTTAGGGTTGCTTCCAGGAAAAATCCTTTGATTATAGGATTTTAACCTGGAATCAACCCTAAAATTGTAACTCAATTAAAGCATATCGTACTGAACATTGGAGTACTAGGCTTCGGTCTGGGAAACTTTAAATCTGTGCAGATGAACAGAATAATGTAATATTCGTTATAAGTAGGGATTTTGGGGAAAAGGTACGAAATTTGTCCTGAAAGTTAAATTTTGCATCTCTCCAAACGTGACCGATGACGTGACAATCTAACAATCTGGGTTTGATTCCCGGTGGGAGAAGTTGAAACAATTTTACCTAGGCCGTAAGTCTAGAGGTTGACCCAGTCTCTGAAAATGAGTACCGGGGGCAACCCAGGGGGCGGCTAAACCGGTAGCGAAAGCCACTCAAAGTGGCTGAAAACAGCCGTGCGCTGACCACGTGACCCCGAAAAAAAAGCCGCGTTGCAAGCCTTGGTCCTTCATGGGCAGTTGCGCCATAGGATTTTTTGGACACGTAACCCGACATAAACAGTCTGGAAATTGAAATGTAGATAAAAGCCTTCGCCCACAACTAAATGTGTAATTCCAACTCACTCACACTAGGATACCAGTCTAACAAACCCCTCAACATTGTAATGACGGAGACTCTTAGTGAAACCACTAACTGAAAGATATATATATAAAAAAAAATCGAGGACAAATAATACTTTAGTACGTATAAACGTAACTTATTTATTCATAAATAGCACGTCTGAGCGATAATGAATATAAAAAATTATGTAAAATAAGTAAATACTCATAATGCAATTTAAATAACGCGAGAAAAAAAATGTTCGTTAAATCCTTACTTTATAACAACTCCACAAACTAAAATACTAGTTCTTTTCTTTAATTGTATATAGTTACATACATACACTATGCTCTTACCTATAAGAGGCATCTGAACGAAATAAAAGTTATACATTTTCAAAACAGAATTAGGTTGCCTCGTGGAATTGTTTGGTTCATTCAGTAAGTCTGAGAATTGTCAGTACCACATTTATTGCTTTTAACAAGATGAGCCAACCTATTCTACGAAGACTATAAAAAAAAAAATCATTTGAGCAACTTATTCGGATTTCCTCCTGTCATTTCGATCTCTCGCTGCGCCGATGTCCTGCCTTTCCCGGTTTTCATGAGAGAACAAAAGACAAACGCATAGCGTAAGCATTGTATAAATGTCAATCAGAAGTGCATTTCCATCAAGAAGAAAATGATATTATATAACACTTAGTGAAGTTTAAACATAAAACTATCACTGAAAATCGTTTCTGTAGATTAGGAAATCTCACAAATATTCAACGTTGAATCAGCGTTTAATCAACGTTGTGCTTTCCACCATTTTAGAAGGTTTAAGAGCACAATTTAAATCCAACGTTTAATAAACGTTTAATACTGGTCATTATTTAAACGTTTATTAAATTACGTTTATAAAACGTTAATTCAATATTGTGTGCTGTGTGAGTGCTTATACAGATGGGATTCTCATATAATGAACTATAAATTGTGTAATTTATGTAATGTTTTTGTGTTTGTGAATAAATTGATGGTGTGTATGTGGCTTTCGAAGAAAATGTCTTCGTTTTACCATTTCAAAATATGGTAGCCCTAATTTATGGGCTATGTTCGTTTGATAGATATTCTTAAATTTAATCTAGGTCGCTTTCCAACATATCTTTGTTGTTCATAATTTATCGTTATTTTAAAATATATTTGAAAAGGAGTGTTTAGTACTAAGGACTCTTAAAACGAATCTGAAATGAGGTTGCCATCCTCTTGGCTTTTTGAGCATGCTCGTGGTACTTCGTCCGTAGTTGGATGATGACAAATCTTCGGCCAGAAGATTTTGAGTTCCTATAATTTAAGGTTATCCCACGGTGCATCATTAACGTTAATGAATAACGTGTTAGACAATGTTTAAATTGGCACATTTCTGATATAAGACATCTGTAAAATCAAGAAGAAAATCCCCAAACGCTCTCTCTTGTAAAATTTGCCATATTTCCAACCAATAAAGGTTTTGAAACTGCTCACCAAGATTTTGATTGTTGGTCTTGTACTTCTGGAAGTCTGATAATGAACTTTTTTGGATCAATTTCGAAATAATGAAGCAAACACAACATCCGTCCATCTCCATGCAACAGCTCTCCATAGCGTTAGTGGGCCATGATTGACTCATGGAGAACAGAAACTCTTCATAACAAATTCTGTTCCTCGACACGAAATCTTGCACATAAATTATTTATTAATGCTTCGTAAAATATTTTCTTTCTATAATCTTCGACGTCCAACACGTCATTTAATGTATATACTATTACTCGCCTTTTTGAATTTATCTGAATTATTGAAAGTCTTGGAAATTTGACAATTTCATGCCTTCTCTGTCTTTGTAATGTAAAATTCTCTGATAGCCATTGATCACACCACTTCAATTCTAATGAGATCAAGCACGCCGGACAGTAAGATGTTGTTCAGTGTTGTTGGACTTGTTATTGCCTGGCGTTATTAATAATTTACCGATATAAATGTTTTTACCATCTTCTGAATGCAGATTCCATTTAGCTAATTTGAAATTTTGTTTTACTTTTGTAATGATTTAATATCATTCATGAAGGTGTTCGCAAGTTCCTTTTCTCTCCCAGAAAATCCAAAAGAATGAGGTTCCAATGAAGTACCCAAAGGCGCGTGAAAATTTCCCTCCTTTTCCTCCCTTCCTCATCCTGGTCCTGTGTGAGGTATATCTTTGTTTAAAAAATACTTTCGCTACTTATTTTCTGAGAGTTATATTTAGTACTTAATTTTAATGCGAATTTGTTTGTTATATATTTCCGTAGACAATACATTAGTAATTCTCCGCGGTGTACTTTTATTGTATTTTATTTGGTACCAATTTTGTTTGCGTTTTTGATCTATCAAGTTTTGCTAAATTCACCAGAAACATTCTTAAAAGTTAGGAAGATCGTGAAAAACCGTATGATCGGCCACCAATTTGTAATGTCGGTAGTGATTTCAAATAAACTATAAATGTTATTGACTTACCTCAAAATAACCATGAAGTGATCACAGATCAACTATTGGTGACAGTGTTAAAAAATATAATTTATGAGAAAAATCGGCATTGAGACATTATATATTGAAGAACATATTTTACGTACTGCACATTGTCATTCACACTCTTAGTTTATCAATAATTGCTCCGTACTTCAGTAAGGAACCTGTTAAAGGTTGAATGTAAATTGTACTGTTTAGTTCTCGTTCTATTTTTAAATTTGTAGTCGTTTCGTACATATACAGAAGATACAGCAACAATTTTAATTCTAAGTGGTAAGAGATTGCAAGTGCAATCGTTTACTTCTTCAGGTCATACCACCAGATACCGACAGTAGCCTTAAGATCTCCAAAAGATCTTCGTGAATTTTAGGTAAGTCTACTTAACTGTTTACAGAATTAATTGAAATTCCTTTCGTTTACGCTGAGAAAATTGATCATGGTGATATTATCAACTTAGTCATGTATTCTTCATGCTCAAAGACATAAAATCCCTACCTCCAAAATGTTGTATACCTAACTCAATAGTTGATGTCTTGTTAGAGAAAAATGCAATAAAAGTAAAATTAATTACACACCATTGGCAAGAAAACTGCTTAAACAGACATAAGACTTACTTGGTAACAACTAAAATTATGTAATTTGTTCATCATGAACTACTGAATGAAAAGTTTTGATATGGCTGAATTATTAACCTCTTATGAGAATGAGTAAACTTCGTTTTGAGGACCACACAATTTCTATGTACAACAACAAGAGTATTACTATAAATTATGTAGATGATTAAAATAACTGTGACGTCTACTTGGTTAATACAGTGAGATACCTTCCGTTAAAATGAACTGCAAATAAACAGTAGTAAAAATTTTGGAAGATTAACAAAATAATATGCTCTTGATTTTCTAAATTCGTAATATCATCTATGTCTTTCGCAAACGTATATTGTATAGTATCTCCAATAATGTAAGGCATTACAAGAAATTGTGGTAAAGCTGAGGCGACATTTGTAACTTAATTATACTAAAACACGACGTAACTTACGTCGTATTTTGAATCATACTTTCTGAAAAATATGGGTAAGAAAATGTTTACTCTAAAGAAAACATTCAATTTTTCTTTTTCTTTCAAGTTTATTAAAGAGTGTATTTTTAAATTTGAAGAAATTAGTAAGTACTTTTCATGGGCACATTGTTAAAACAAGGAAAATTACCTATTAAACTAATTGTTACAATCTCAGTAGATTTGGTGCACAATTTTATTCGATCTAATGGAGCACACAAGTGCCAATGGAAACTAAATACACAAAGCCCAAATTTATTACACTACGTTAAAACTGAATGGTCAAAGGAGGGGTGGAGGAGAACTGAGCATGTGGCGAGATTTCAAGTAATCAAGTCCGCTATCTAGTTACGCAACATCGTCATTCTCAACTGTCTACCTGAGCTCCCACCATCTGCTCAGTTTTTCTTCAACGCGCTTGGACTCCTGCTTATCCTAGTTTTAAATTTTACCCGTTCGAATATGTGTGCACCTGAGGAAACTCAACGGGATCAAGTGAAATATACTTTTCCTGCTTTCGAAAACGTGTCCAGGTAGGGCTTTTACTTTTAAAGAAAAAGATAGCGACACGTGGTGTTTACAAATAAAAGTATGTATACTTCTTTCAAAGCGTTGAATCAATCCCGTCCGTACATTTCTGAACATTTCTTTTGATCTTTTTATAAAAATTAAGATATGGACAATTGGACACATACTTACGTGCATATAAAATACATATTTTCATGTTTTAACTTAAGGTTAAAAAGATTAATTTAAATTCGTCACATGCTGGACTGAAAAGGATTTACAATAACAGACATTTGCGCTGTTGAGAATTGCAGAATTTTCTAGAATATGTTATGGAAGTTTGAATTAGTGTTAAGCTTATTGTTGAATTTTTATATCATTGCGATGCTATATACTGACATGTTAAGATTATGAATAGTGTTTCATGAAGATATTCTTACAATAATAATTATTGAGATGAAGCTATTTCTAAGTTCTCGAAGCAGATATATCTAAGAAGATATAGATTCTGCTATGAGTTGTTCAATTATTGGAGTTTCTAACTATGTATAACTGATTTAGATCATAGTTTCATATTGTTATGCAAGCAAATCTTCAGATCGGAATCAAATCATAACCATAACTAATATCTTTCACTTCCGCAAGCCAACCTAATCCTATTACAATCACAATCACAACAACTAAACTAATCTATAACTAATTTTTTCGTCGAAAAAGAAATTTTCTAGTACTTGCCTGATTATTAACCAACAATTCAAGTACGTAAGTGTGTGTGCTCTTGTAGTTTCAGAAGTGGCATATACAAATTGTATTCTGATATGATCGAAATCTAGTATACTACTCAACAATGTATACAATTTTTGAAGGTAGATAAAATTATATAGACAGAATAAAATGAAATTTTTAGGAATGGAAAGAACTTCTCATAGCTCATAATTGAATGTAGAAAAGCGAAGAAAGGATACCAAACCTTTAAGCTGACTGTAGTTATTTCCACTATTCAAAACTATATTTTTTCTTTGTTTTTCAACCGAATCGGTATATAGACAACATATTAATGTACACTTATACAATCAAAGATATACACTAAAACTAGATTTGTAAACATTCTTAAATACTATTTTCTAAATTTAGGTTCCAGAAAGAAGCAACTGCTAGTTCCTCAAGTGAGAAATGTTTCGTTTTTGTATCCATCCTATCCACTGTTAACACAAGCTGATGACGTACCTACGAAAATTATATGTACAGAAGATGAACCAGCGACCATTTGTAAATATGAGCTTCATTTCTGTGAATGTCTTCATTTAGTACCAATTCTCCTGAATGCGACAGTGGAATTGATATTGATAGATGAAGGTAAGTCTTCATTGATTTTAGGAAATAAAGAAACAACATTCCTACGCTAGCACTTGAATATACAGGTAGCAAACAGCATTGATCATGTTTTCGATAGATGGGTAAATAACCCTTTATAACAAATTGTTAAAATTGTTTGAAAGCTTAAAACACAAAGGAATATTGCAAACAAGTTACTCCACGTGCACCAGATGAGTAAGTGACAGTTCAAGAATGATTAGCCATCATTGGTATAAAACTTCTATTCCATTGACTCATTGGTACGAAGAGGTCAAATAAACTTCCGCTCTGAAAATCGTTTCCAAGAAAAATATGCAAAATAATCTCCCATCTCATTCCCCCAAACATATACTTGTACAAGAAATTGGAAGGAAACCTTCCCTTCGTGCTTCTTTGAACTAATACTGAACAAATCGAAAATTAGAACGGTGTCTCTTTAGTATATGTCGGGCGTTCCATTTGGAACCATAAATGAAGCAGTCACAGGTGGTGTCGGTTAAAGGTGATGCGCATCACTCATAATAAAAAAAATACCGAACTTGACTTTTTCTGATCCATCTTCGTTTGCTATCGCTCACTCGACAAACTGTCCATGATTCTTGTAGCAGAACATTTATGGTAATACAGAAACAAACATGCCACTATGACGCAACATTACCATGATTCTGATTCATGAACCTGTGACGTATTTTGTTCGGAAAAGTCACGCCCGACGTAAACTAAAGTAATACCATTAGAATGACGTTTCATTTTGATTAGGAAGCTCTAACAGTACAAACGAAATAAAAATGAAGTTAGTAGTTCTAATGATTATAAAATTAAAAAAAAAAAGTAATTCCCAGAAATTGGAAGTTACTATCTTTTCTATTTTTTAACCCGTAGTTTCCGTGAGGAGAAATTTCTGCGATCTCATTCCATTTATCTTACAACTCGCATTTCTACTGAGAATTTTCCTGTGTTCCTTTACTATTTTGTTTAGCAACCTGTAACACCCATAGGGAAAAATTTCTGCGTTCTCCTTACATTTTTTTTTCGCAATTCGCAACATTTTTACGGAAAAACTTCGGCGATCCCCTTACCATTTTTTTTTCAATTCAAAGCTTACGTGCTTACATGGGGAAAAAATTTCCGAGTTGTCCCAGTAAAATATTTCCATATCCTGCACTGATTCTTACCATGTTTATAATCGAACTACCTATATTTTTCTACCATAATAAACATTAATACTAATGATAATAATAATACTATAATAAACATTAATTAACAATAAAAGCATAAGCTATTGCTTTACATCTTTAGTAAAAATCAAAACTTCACGGCATAATGTTTGAAACACAATTTACTATTAAACTCGCGTATTATGTACATATATTAAACGCACAACACAACGTTTCGACTACGTCTGTAGCCATTATCAAATGTATTGTTAACAGAATCATCTTTCTTTTTAATGTCTTTTAAATATTTGAATTCCTGTTGCTGTCAAATCATATTTATTTATTTGTTGAGGATGTTATTTTCCCTTTTTTCTCTAATTCTACACATATTTATAACGTTTTTCCATTCTTGGTTTAAACTTTCAAATTCATTCTTGTATACGGATTGTAGCATATGCGATATTCTTCTCTAATCAATCTTTGTGCTTGGTTCTTTTCTTCTTTAAGAAACCTGATACTACTATTTTCTATATGGTGATCTTCATCAATTATATGTATAGCAATTCCAGATTTCATTTCTTTATTTTTAATACACCTTAAGTGTTCTAAATATATTTTCTTTGTGTTTCTTTTGGTTTGGCCTATATACATTTTCTGGCAATTATATTTGATTTCGTAAATTTCTGAATTAAGCAATGAGTCTGTAAAATACTTTTTAAACCCTAACTTCTTGCCTGGCTTTGTTCATACTTGAACTTTATATTTCTTGAGTATCCTTCTAATTTTATTCGTAATTTCCGGTATATTCGGAAGTGATATCCATCTATTTTCCTCTTTCTTAGTGCTCTGATCTTGGTTCTTTTCTTTTTTCAGCTTTTCGAGTCGCTTCCTGATTATTTATTTATTATAACCGTTTTGTACAGCCAATTGTTTTAATTTTTCTATTTCTTTATCTTGTTTTTCTTTTGTATTACAAAGGTTCATTCATCTTTGTATGAAATTATACCATACATTGAACTATTGTTGCTGAGAATGATTATATGTTATACCTGCAGTTGGTTTTGTATATACTTCTGTAACAAATCCCAGTTTAATCAAGGAAACTAATGCCTTTTTCAGTTTCTTTTTCAGTGGTTATATTCATATTTTGATGTATAGAATTGCATAGTTGCACCAGTACTTCGAAATCCTTTTCATCTTCATATACAATTAACATGTCGTCCATATCTGAACGTTCTGATCGTTTTTATTCTCTTGTCTAACATTATTTGCTTTTCAAAATATGAAGGGTGTAAGCTAGGAAGGGTGAAAGAGGATTTCCCATCGCTATGCCACCTTTTTGTCTGTATATGTCTTCTTCAAATTCAAAATATTCTTTCAGTAGACACATGTGAAGACATCTCACAAATGTTTCTTCTTTTTGGATGGCTATATTGATTGGAACTGATGGGAACAAATTGACTATATGTTGACTTGCCAGTTAATGCTGTCAATATTATTTATTTTTTCCAGTGTTTCTCTAAACTCGTAACTGTTCTTTACACAGAAATAAAAATTGTTTTCGTGTTGTTTAGTTGTTTTGATAGCCGTTTTACTAATAAATATATAGGATGTTGGTAACGAACTACTATGGGTCTCAATGAAACTTTTTGTTTAGTAATCCATTGACGAACGGTAATTGTGGAGCATGTACTATCAATATCTCTTTCTCTGAAGTGTTCAGTATATTAGTGCTTTTTATTATATCTTTAAATTCGGTTGTAATTTTATTTAAAGGACTTTTCCTTACTTTTTCATAATTGAACGCTTGAAGAACATATTTCATTTCTTGATTACTATCTTGTTTCCTTTGTCGGCAGGTATACACCACGCTTTCTCTTTTTCTAACATTCTTTAAAACGTTGAACTTCTTTAGTATTATCGTTCTATTAACAGTACACTTGATCATGGTTACAGAAGTGGTCGAAACGTTCTGTTGTGCATTTAATAGGTTAATTAATACGCGAGTATAATAATAAGTTGTATTTCAAACATCAAGCTGTGAAGTTTTGATTTTTGCTAAAAATATGTGTACGGCACTTGACGCTAGAAGTTATTTAAAAACTTCCTATTATTTACATGTCTAATTTATATATATATATATATAATGTAGTATCGTTTAAGTATTCCTTTACACAATAAAACGTCTTCCCCACTAAATATATTGTTAACTTTTATATTGGGTAGCACGAAGATAAATTCGAGTATTTACTAAAGAGAGAAATGGAAACGAGAAAAAGATTTCAAATGTGAATAGGATTCATTAAATATTACGACACAAGTGACAGTATACATACGTGAAGTTAATTCAAAAAGTAAGGAGGAGGTGCTGTGACTGTACAGTTTATTCTGCAACTAAAACTTATACCTACAACACGTATTATGTATAACTTTTACTGAATTATTCATCAATTGGAAATTCATTTTACAACCTTCTACTTCAGAAATATTCTAAAGGCGTTGAGTCTCGTGATAAATAAGGATTTAAGTGAATAACATATATCCGTTCGCTGTTCAAAATAGTACTAGGACTTACCAAGAATTTCAAACCAATATATCTCATAATCTAAAATAATTTATATATGCTAAATAAAAACCTATTTTATTTGAATCTTATTATCTATTCGTATCAAAGCTGGAGAGTCCAATAAATTATATATATATATTAGTCGTATTGTTTTCAAAGCAAAGATGAATCTCATAGTTTGGTGTCTGTGAGAAGTGTGCTTGGTTCTTAATTAGGACGATCCAAATTTAATCCTAGGTACCGAGTATAGTCATTGAGATTTTTTCTTAAGTCATATTTCAAACTCGGGGAATGCAGGAAACTACCCTGACATTATCCGTAGGCTGATTACTTCAACTGCTGAAAGATCTACGAATGTAAAGTATTGATGCTTTTTTAATGAGTTATTTGAATTTGTTTTAGCCGTTTCAATTATTGTTTTACTTTTATAATAGTATAAGTAAAGTTTCAGAAATGGAAAACTTGGGCTTTCTCTATGCAGAATATAGCTGGTGGATGTCATGAATTTTAATGAATTATATTCTTATTGCAATGTGATTTTACCATGAATTTTAAAACATGAACAATGTAGATAAACATACGGGCTTGAAGGGCTTGGGGCAAAGTAATCCTATGCGGCTGTGCCACATTTTTATGGATCGAAAAAAAAAAATGAGAATGAAGATTTCAAACTATTCCATAGATGAGAATTTATACTTTTCTCCAAAATTCTTAATATAAATTAAATTCTCCAAAATTCCATTTATCACTTACAATATTAATTGTTTGCAATTAGACATAAGTCATTGAATATAGTTTTAAAAAAGTTAAAGTAGGTGATCAATATTCTGGCATTGGACTATATTGTTCCAAGGATTTTCTCGTATACGTACTTCAAAATGTGGCATGGGTTCCTTCAGAGGTTATTCGTGCTGAGAAGTTTCGCACGGAATTTTTGGGGACAAGAAGAAACTATAGAACATATGTTGCCATCTATAATCATACTTGAAAACTTAATACAGGCAGTCGATTGTAGATGCTGAAACAACCGTCAAGCCATTAAATTTGGAACCAGGTAAGCATACCTTTAGACAGTTATACCCCCTCTGTTTCGGAAGTAATGTTTGTTGGATCATAAGGATTGGATATTCTAGTGGAGATTGCATGAAACGCTTTCTTCATTACTTTATTAGTAAACAATATCTCTTTGGTCATTGTGATTTTTGTTCATAATAATTCTATAAGGCAACTTTTTTTTTATTACTGGTGATGAGGCTCGTAATAGGGAGATTATGATATTGAAGTACATCACAACACTAAGGTATGTGTTAGTGGTATAAATACAAGATTCCTCTTCATCTAGGGGCTATTCTGGTCATTGATGGAGGCAGTGAGAACCCTGTTAAAACTATACGTGTTAGCGCGCATATGATGCCTAGATGTATGTGAGGTTTTCCACAGCATATAAATCAGCCGAGAGAAAATATCTAGATGATGTGGGGAGACACTATATTTGTGGAGTATGAACAGTAAATAAAATAGTGTATGTTAAGTAACTTTAGGTGCTGAAAAATTCTAAAGCATAGTATCGATAAATAAGGATGGTTATGTCATGTATTTAATGAACCTCTAGATAAAAAAGAGTTTGTGGAAGGGCTACACAAGTACAGCTCATGAGTGCGGCTTGAGAACAGATAAGGAATACAGTGTGAAGCACATGCCGTTCTGGTACTGTAAGTTTTTTGTAAGAGGTGTGAGCGAAAATCAAAGTTGTCAAACGATAGGTTAAGACCGGTCGCATAGTATCGCCATAATTCTATAGCAACCACAATCAGGGTATGGTGAGTTTTGTATTCTTGGTTTAATTACATAATGCACATTTCGTGGTTATCTAAGCCAACAGTTGTTAAATCCTCATATGCCTATATAATCATGTTTAATAGAACAACAAATAATACATTTATAAACAATATTCATTAAATTCACTAGAAAAAACGACAGTCATGTTTTGATCATAAATAAAGCCCGGAAGCTCAGGTATTTATTTTACTTAAAAGAGGCAGGCAAAAAGGCATTTATTATTGCTGAAATAGGCACTTTTTTTAAAAGGCATTATAAATTGTTTGAAAATATGACTTATCTTAATTTCTTTCTATATTCTTCGTTATCATATTATGCTACATTGCATCACGGTATTCAAAATTGGTTGCACATCACTAGAAGTCGTTTAATTATGTTTTAATTCATATTGAGCTTTCTGTCACAGAAAACTGTTTTCTATTTTGAAAATGATTTCCAATGTCCGCAGAAATGAGAGCGGGTATATTTAAAAGAAAGTATTACTAAAGGGTTATTACTAAAAGTATTAGTATTACTATTACTGAAAGTATTACTAAAAATTAACGACAGTTGATTTTTTAAACTTTAAGAACAATGCATATACAGCCACTTTTAATTTTCCGTGGGTTCTCTTTGCACACATTACATGTTTACATTTGTCATTCACAGTTTTATCCTTTCTACACGGTACTTCCAACAGTTTATTGTTTCTCTCACAATATTTATCGTTGTAACCAGTTTTTAGCTTTCCTTCAAGTAGAAGTTTCATTATTACTTCTGGTAACATAGTATAGTTTGTGTGTGCTATCAGGTCATCAGTGAGCAACAGGTCTCACAGCCACAAATAGTACCAGAATTCCAGAAAACACTGAAACAGTGAAGGGTGACAGTCAGTATTAGATGGGTCACGAGGTCAGTGTAAATACTTAAAGAATCATCGCTTCACACAATTTTATCCTGCTGAATTCATGCCTAGGAGACAACTTATGGCTGGAAATACAGCGTTCCTATATTTTTGTGTGTTTAACGCCCCCCCCCCGCCCCAAACAAAAAAAAACTAAATAAATATTTGTTAAAATACATTAAAAGGCAGAATAAGGCATTATGTTTAATAATAGGCAACGAAAGCTGAACTAGGTCAAAGGGGCAAAATGAAAAATATCTTTAATCGCTCCGACGATGACCAAAAGGTTAACCTATTATTTATATGCTAATAATTCGTGACAGAAACAAAAATACATTTTGCCAAACTTCCGGGCTCGAATCATAAATAATATAAATTATTCCGCATGGCAGCAATGTGGTAGATGCATTGCATATGTATGGTTTATGTAAGGTCGTATTTTCTTTTATTCAAAGTACTATCACTTTCAAGTGGCCTACAATATCTACAGCAGATACGTAAATATTATTGATGTATGACATATCTTTTTTTTTATATAAAACAATTTGTTCTTAAATTTGACGTTTAGAAAAACGTTATGAACTACCACTAGAAGAAAGTTGTATAGAAATTTTACACTACGAAAAAGGTTTTATACATCAAAACATCTGTGTGAAATATAACGTTTTGTTTAAATTTTTACTATAGTTTCTTCTTACAATTTACATTATAATATAAAGTTGGCCGCATTGTTATTTTTTAACTTGTGTGTGAGACTTATTCAACTCAATGACGAATCGGTAAACTTATTTGTAAGTAAGCAAACACTTTCCATTCAGCTCAGGAAGCATGTTTTGTTTGAGTCTATTATATTGACTAAAAGCTAATTTTAAACAAAAGCTCAAATTTAATGCTCCTGTTTCTAATTGTTTGTTTGCATTTCATATCCAGGTCACGGAGGTGAAAATTCTCATTCCTTTCACTTCCATGGGTACAGTTTTTATTTCATTGGAGAAGGACGATTTCCTCGGCCGATTACGTTGAAACAAATAGAAGAAATGGACAAGAAGGGAGAAATGAAGAGAAACTTAGATAAACCTCCTCTGAAAGATACAGTAAAAGTACCAAATAAAGGCTACGTCATTTTAAGATTTCACGCTAACAATCCAGGTGAGATATTAAAAAAAAAAAAACTAAATCTGAAATAAATACTATTTTTTCATACAAACGGGAACCTCACTCATTTCTTGTACACGAATATTCTATATTTATGTTGTTTATTTTCTTACTGCATCTTCGATATTGTAGGATAGAGATTGTAGGACGTAGGCTCAGTTTTATTTATATTGCTTGTCGTAAGTTCAGGAACGAGTGAGCTACGGGCAACAGAATCAAAATCAACAAATCCACAAATGCTACTTGTAACTGAGGAAGCACTTCATGTACAACAACATATGGCGATGGAAACTAAGGGTGTTCGGAAGTGTGATGTCAATTCCGGAATTCGGCGTTCTTTGATTCCGGATTTTTCAGAAATTTTGACTTGCTAAATTCCGGAATTACGATGTTTCGAAATTCCGACATTCCAGAATCCTGTTTCATTCCAAAATATTCCGCAATTACAGAATTCCAAACACCTCTAATGAAAACCAAGAAATCAAAGGACACTTAGGGCACTTTTGCAAAGAGAAAAGAAAATGTTTCATTGACCCACAGACAGGCAAATCATCAGTATGCAGAACCGTGTGAGGCAAATTATCGCCGACGCAGGATCGTAATACAGGCATCTATTGGATTGTTATCTGGGCCCAATTTTGACCATGAGCCTATTGAAGGTCTTAGACTGCATGGAAATGGAGGACACGACCAGCCACGCTTCAGTCCAGAGCATTCTACATGTGCTCAGTAGGATCAAGATTCGTAAGTCTAGCTAGCCATATCACTCTTCGGACATAGTGCTCCTCCAACTATCGGTCGGCTAAACGTGCTGTATGAGGATGGGCATTGCCATTATCGTTTTGCAACATGAATTCATCACCTCTTTCGTGTGGATAATGTCTAACATGAAGATCAAAGATGCCATCTCTAGATGGCTGAACTATTTGCACACGGGAATACACACAATTTCATGAGTACGGCAAGAGAAATGTCACCATAAACAAACACACCTGTACCTTTCAACGAGTAGATAGAAGATAACATGTTTCTGCTTTCGCCAGTCCAGCAGTCCAGTCTTTGTCGAGAATCAATGTCCAGAGAAAGTTGAAGTGTGATCGGTCATCGGTGAAGAGTAGTGAAGACACTGTTCGTAATTCTAATTCACATGTGCTGTTCTTGTCCACTGTAAACTCACCCTTCTACGTTGTTGGACAAGTGGTATCCACAACACTTTTCCCCTAGCAGATAGCTCAACTTCGTATAGTCGTCTGCGAACCGTACTTGAGATATAAATCATCTGGTGGCATCAACGTCTGCATGACGCAGTTGTTTTGATTTGGCAGACATCGATCAGACTAGCTGATATATTGGTCATCCATAGCCGATATTATACCCGGTCGGCCTTCACTGTCCCTACGCAAGGCACTTTGTGTTTTCTGGAAAGTGTTCTAGAGCATACTGACCATCAACGGAGGGACGTTAAGCCACCTAGCCACATGTCTTTGACCTGCTTCTACTCTTCCGTTGCCTTAGAATTTCTTCAGCTAAACGTTATCTTGTTACTATACTCGACAGTTTCGACTTACCAACTTTCATCTAGACACTTGCATTTCAAAAGCATTCTGACCTAATCTTTCGGTGTCTTCCTGTACAGACCAGTACACCTACACAGGGATCTCCAACCTTTTTTATACGGAGCAAAATTAATTAAGCAGGAAGAGGGCTAGGGCCACATTATAAAGGATCAATTCAATAGTAATATATTAATTATTTTGCAAGTTGTATTTTGTGACAAGAAATTTACTGTGTATAATCCAACATAGAACATTTTTACCTGACTTCAAAGTGAATTAAGCTTTGTTTTGACAAGTGTGAGAATTGGATGCAAGTTTCGCAAGTTAAACCAAGAAGGTATAAACAAGATCGCATCAAGCAGTCACGGTTGAAATAGCCTTGACAAGCAGGTTTCAAGCGGGTTTAAATGAACAGAACTACATATATGTTAACAGAAATTTTAGGAATAAAGAGTGTACTTTATTCCGATAAAACAAACACAATGAGTGATACATATATGACTAAGAGAACGGAAAGTCAGAAGTGCGGTTAAGGTAAATAAATAAATGAGAATGGGATAGTTTCCTAAACATTGTTGCAGTTGCATAAATAACACAGATGAAACTACTGCATTTCGATCTTTTTGAGATGTTTTACGGAAACACACGAGTTCAAAATAACATACATGCAAAACTATTAATGAACAAAGCGATAGTGATGTAACATAGTGGACAATGCATCTCGTTTGTAACAATTGACTAACGCATTTCGTGGATGTTTCAAGATGAAATCGTATATGGTTATATGTTGAAAATCGCTGCAAACAAAGAGAATGAAGGTGTAAGGACCATTTATTATTTTTATATGGGGGGGGGGGGGGAAAGTCAAAGATGATAGTTATATGCTACTGAAAGTTTAGGTCCGGCTTCTTCTTTTCCGACTCAAAATGTGAGTAAAGGATTCTTCCCACACGTGGTGCAAGTAAGTAAGTATTTATTTTTGTTCCTTATACCATATAAGGTTGTACTTATTCGTACATAATAGTGTAGAACATGTCATACATAAGTAAATGTAAGATTATTATAACTATATAAACATGATTTTAACTACATGACCAAATTTACATAATTTTCTATAATTTTAAAACACAATAAGAAGTACATACCAAATTTACATAAAGATATTTCATATAATTTTAAAACACAGGAAGAACAAAAAACAAATCATACTATACTTTATAAGGAAAACTAATATGGGATACAACTAAAATTTAGTATTTAAATATTCCTCACATGTATAATAACTTCCATATAATAATATATTTTTAACTAATCTCATAAATTTTACAGTATCCTTTACGTTTCTTACCTCAATAGGAAGTTTATTGAAGAAGGAAATACCGTTATACAAGTACGATTTAGCATAATGTGAAGTTGTGGCATTGGAATATTTTCTCTACATCTAGTTAAATGCTCATGCAAATCTAATTGTTTATTGAGTTTGTTTAAATTTCGCCTAATAAGACCTAAGACTTCATATATATATATATATATATATATAT